>JAAAKE020106032.1:0-17508 GCA_010014785.2 Anisolabis maritima
AAAGCTTACCCATTGTTTTTATAAGTATAGCTTTTTCAACAACTTCAAATTTATATAGGTCATAAATACGTACAGAGCCAATAAGAGACCAATGATGGATAAATAAATGTTATCGAATTTAATCGAAACGTTTCTTTCGGCTTTAGCATCCCAAGTATTGTACTTCCCTCATCAAATTTCATAAAGTGCATATATATATATATTATCATTTCTTTTTAAATGAGTCAATGAAATCTTATTTATGCCTTTTCCCTATAATGTGTAAAAATAGTTCACAATTTAGTCAGACGATGAAACCAATGTCAGAGAGAAAATGCAGAGTTATTTGGGACATTTATAATTTAAAATGATTTATTTTTAAAAACTTTAATTAAAATAAACCAAAATTAGAAGCCCAAAATCTTGTTTTATTTTATTTTGTTAAATAAAAAATATCTACATGTATTATAATCACGAAAGTTTAAATCATACGAATAATATTTATATAAACAATTATTTATTAACTTATATTTTTTTTAAAAGTCACCGATCTCAGGGCCTTTAGAATTTAAATAATGCTTGCTCCTACTTATCCGACATTCCATTCCAAGTGGCAGCTATTTTTTCAAAAATGTGAATTATTAAATAACTGATTAACCTATATGTTTATATTTAAGTGATATACCCAAATATAATTTATTGTTTATATTCATATTGGAATTAATTCCCTTTTAAAAAGAGAAAATAAAAATTAATAAAAAATGTATTTTTTCTGTCATATTAATTTATTTGCTATGTAAAAAAGCAACCTGGCTATATTAAAAATTATTATAATATAATTTTTTAAAATAAAAGGCAAACTTGGATTAGATAGAGAAATCTTTATTCTTCTAATTTTATTTTTTATTTAGAATCAAAAGTGAGTGACTTGAAATGTCAATCAAAACATTTATTAAATTATAAATACATTTTTTTCATTTGATTATAATATTTGAATATAGTTTGCTGTTGAATAGGTAAATGTAAATATAATAAAATAAAAAATTATTAAGAAAATAACCTAAAAATTACTTGGATTTGCTTCCAGGAATCACTTATTTTTGGGGTTTAGAAGAATATTCAGCCCGAAATTATCGAATAAATAATAAAAATATAATTTGAATAAATAGTGAGAAGAAATTTACCTTTACCGGACTCGTATTTTTTAAAAAATGGGCTTTTTCCACGAGAGATGTTTGGCTCATGCTGTATCTGTCACTCACTAACACACAATTGACAATCACATGAGGATTAAAGCAGGATCTAACAAGTTGATTTTTGAAGGTAACATGTAGAGAAGATGGAAAAAGGTTATTTGTATATTAAAATAGCCTATGAAAAGAAATTTTATTCCAAAAAAAGGAAATTTTATCACATTTAACTAAATATAACATAAATAAAAAAATTTTTATCGATGAAATATAATTCATCACAAAAATTATTTTTTACTCATTGTCAATTATGTAGTTCCAGCAGGGCAGATGAGAACTTAACCGGAACTGAATGAGAGTTAATTAAAAATTATTATTTATTAATTTATATGCACCCAAAGTCACAGATCCAGAGAGATAAAGCCGCAACTAAGAAAAGATAGGAAGTACGTGCCCCGGGATTCAATAAAATATTTATAGGAAAAAAAGATAGGCTGAAAACTTGCTTTGTGATATTCCTAGGAAGGTGCAAACCTTGGCCCACTACCCTTCTAAAAATCCAAATTACGCCCCTTTCTATTGTAAAAAGACTAATTTTAATCAAATATGTTTGTGGGTTTGTGTAATTTGATTAACTTTAGGAATATTTGTAGAGAATGTTATTTTATCTACTTTCCATTAAACTTCCTTCATCATAGAGGACGTAATATAATAATATTAATAATGAAATGACAATTGCCATTCTGTATATATGTTTCCAAATCGCCACTTTCCTAATACTCGAAATAAACAAAGCTCTCAAGGTCCGATATTTAAAACTAAGATCACTGTTGTCGATTATAAGGCAGTCCGCTTATATATATATGTGGAATAATCTTTACCCGGGGGGCACAGAACATATATATATATATATATATTGTTTTGTGCCAAATGAAATGGAACCTCTGAAGACCCAGGAGGAGAACAATTCAGTTAGATAAAAAATAATTAGGTTTTAAAAATATTCGAAGAATATGTTTAAAAAACAGGCGTTTAGACTGGTGACAAACCACCCACTTTCGGTAAAATTGATAAATTGGTTTCTTAGATAGAAAAATTATTAAAACAACTTTACTCGATTATGATCTTGTTTAATTTGCGAATTATGCAAGTACATATTTCACATATTAGGCATAATTGCTTAATTAGATATGCATAAAATGTTGGCGACAGGATACTATAATAGATTAACATATATTAAATATAAAAAAAAAATTATTTCAAACTGGAAATAAATACAACAAACAACTTTGTCAGAAATTTACTCAAAACTATGAATATGTCACTTGAACCCTTTTGGTTCGTTCTAAGTCATTTATATTCTAGATGGTTGTGTGGAGGCCAAATTAGTTTATTTTTATTTTATAATTAAACCAAAGAGTTAAAGTGAAAATATATTTTTTTTTAATAATTTAAAATTTTTCAGATCACCTTCTACTGGGCTATAATTTTACTTAGATGAACAAAAATGAACGGTCTTCGATAAAGTTAAAAATTAATTGAAAAAAATGTTTCTATCTTCTATTGAGGATCGAAGGTGAGAATGTTAATAACTATCAGATCGTTAGGATAAGAAGACTACTCGAAAATACCATTTATTATAGGAAATTATTTTGAAAAATTATTTATATAAGTGTGGGTATGATGATTCAAATTATATTTTTCAAAATGCAAATAATGTTTGAGAAATGTAAGTTCAAACGCAGAACAAGGCAGAACAATAGTAACTGAAAAAAATATTTATAATCACTTAAAAACATATATATATATTTGTGTAATTGCCTATTTAACGAATTAGGCAATTTTACACATACTTGGTCAAAACCCAACATTCTCTTGTGCTTGTTTCATTCAATTATCAATTAGATTTTTTTTTTAACATTATCTCTCTTCTCGCCCTGGGGCTTTTTTTTTGTTTTCTAACCAAACCCTAAATTCTTTTCTGCCTGCTATGCCCTATCATAAAATATCCGTGATATATTTATCCTAAACATTTCTGGATTCCACTTAACACTTTAAACTTAATGTAAATAAATTCTTACATTTTATATAAGAAATCCATCTGCTTTTTCCTTTACACATTCTTGACTATCCTGCGAATTGTTTTAGGATACAACAACTCGTTTCTAGATTCCTCTTTATCTTAGAAAGAATATTTTTTCTTTTTAATTAAAAAAATTTATTCAGAATCTCCTCTGATTATATTTTTATTTCTTTTTCAAAAAAAAAAAATTAATAGAGAAAAATAAAATTACTTTTAAATTGCTCGTAAAAATAAAACATACAGTTTTGCTGACATATCAAAAAAAAGAAAAAGTGTTATAAAAATTTAATAAATCTTAAAAAAAAATTAAGTATTTTTTAATGATCTATAAAATAACATAAAAATGGAGTTATTAGGATTAGTTTCGTTTCATTAAAATGCATTTTATTATAATATCACCACCATTGATCGCTTATCTTTTTGAATATGTTGTGTTGTTCTCATGAATAATTCACCGATCATGCGGCTATATATATATATATATATATATATACATTTAATAATAATAATTTTTTTAATCATCAGGTGTTTTTTGTTCTCGTCGTCGTTGTTGTTCTGATCCATTGATCCTTTATTGTTATATCCAGGGTATTATTTTATAGTTCCCCATCACATCATCCTCAACTCCCTGGGAGGGTTTTATGGTCTCATCGTTATTCGTTCGCTTTATGGATGTTTCCATCTTCGTTAGAACCCTTTTCTGCTAATTACATTCGGGTTTGGGGCAGTTGGTTGACCTTTAAACGTTTTGATGATGTTATAAAATATAAATGAACCTAACCGACTTCAAATGATTTGACATAAAATTTTACCACCTAGACCCACTCATTCATCCATTCAACAAAAAATAATGGAGAAGTTGGGTGGTACATATCATAAAATATTTTTTTTTAACATTTTTTAAAAATGTTGACATAATGTACACTAGTAATAATTATTATATTTGATTTCAGTTGTCAAAATTTATGACTTGTTTGTTAAACATTTAAAATGGCGTAAAATATGGCGAATGAATTAAAAAAAGAATTTCACTTTGCCAAGAATGGCTAAAAATTGGATAGATTACCATTAATAAAAAAGAATATGGATAGCAAATGAGTTATCATCCACGATGAATAAAATTGTAAAATGAATAGGTTGTTAATTGATGAAAATTATTTGAAATGAGTTTCCTTTTACATATTATTAACAAATGAAAACCAAAAACCTAAAAATAACATATAGATATATAACATAAGTATTTCATTCGATATGTTTTGGAAGGTTTCATATTTCTTTTGGCAGTCAGAAGCAGACAAAAAAGAAAACTTCTGTTGATATTATTATTATGTTTCAAGTTTCTGTTTCCTTTCTTGCCCAACAATTTAATCATTAACAAGATCTAGAATTAGAGTTATGGTTTAATATATAATTGTAATAAAGCATTGCTTACATGTAAATTTCACTGCTACTAGAAAAGGTAGTAGTACAAATGAAATTATATATATATAAACTCTTCAGTCATGTTTTCTACTTCAGTGATCTATTGACATTATTTAAATCCTCCAAATCCAAATCTTTAAAATTATTATTATTTAAAAATGAGCGCTTGATTGCTACATACGAATTCTGGTTGTATTTTTAATAATAAAGTTTATTTATTTATATATATATAATGACAAACTTTTGGAACTCGATGTATATAAGGCTGTTTTGTTGATAGAATTAGGTAAGCAAGATAGTAAACAAAAGAGAATAGCACCTAATCTAATAAAACAACACGGGATTTTGGCCTAAATTTAGGGCTCAGGTAACATGGAGGAGTTGTCATATGTAAAGTGCCGGAATTAAGTACAAGCTAAATTATCTATAGCTTAGGACCACACTGGAGAGGCCCAAAGAAAATTCCAGATTTATTTTTAACTCAATTGTCTTAAAATTAAAATTTTGCAAATTTAGAAAATTATAAAATTAGAAAATTTACTTTTAAGGATTATTAAATTTTATAAATATTAATTTGTATAATATATCGGTATATCGCTATCATATAATTAAAAGATCTGTATATTTTCAAGCTTTCTGGGATTAGCTGGTGTTACTGTTGGTCCTCCGAAACGTCTGTTGGTTGGAGCTTTTAATAAAGTCGTTATATATTATATTAATAAATAAAAATTATATATATTATATATCATATAACATTGCCAGGCTATTCCAGATTTAAATTAAAGTAGAAATAGTCAAAATTATTTCATAAGAATTTCGAGCTTGAAAAAAATTGCTATTACATTTTCATATCTTTAAGGTGTTATAGGAAAGTAATAATAATACTATATTTTTTTATGAGCCAATTTATTCTTCCTTCTTACGCTATCTCTATTTATTTAATAAAGCATTCAATTATTTCAAAGTATCATCATCTCAACCCATCCAGCAGTTTGTATGAATATTCAGATACTTCTCTAATTTGTTAGTTTATTTATCATTAGTTGCGAAGAAAACTTTGCAAAGTGAATCATTTCATTCCCTCGGCTGATGGATTCGTTAAATTGAAATGTAAATATGTTATAAATTTTGTTTAAAAAATCTAATCTAAAACAATCATAATATTTTATATATCTTGTTTGATTTATGCTGGAGAGTTTATTTATTCACTTAATAATTTTGATTATTATTCCAACTCTCTACTTATAATGTCGTTATATACTAACATATTACTCCTTGAGAAATAGAGTCATTTTTTTATAAGCAGTGTTCTATTCAAAATTATCAATCACCTAAACAATTCAGTCATAACTGACTTTTTAGGAGTTATAAATTATGGCTATCTGTTGCATTGTCATTCATGTTTTGGAATTAGTATTGCAGCTGGGTATTTTGCAGTAACTTAAATGATGAAACCAACGGTCACTTTCCAAAAATAAACTTTGATAAGTTTATTTAAATTATTTGATATTTGGCACATAAATAGAACCAACCCTATTTATTTAAACTTTTATAATATTAGTATAAATAAATCTTATTAATATAAATTTTTTTTTTTTTTTTAATTTTGTTTCAGCAGAATATCTTATTACCCTTCCAAGAAAAATTTAATTTATTCTCTAATTTGAAATAATTTTGAGTAGATTTAAAATTCAGCAAAGAGCAATATGAAGAAACAAGAACAAATATCAATTTTTTGTTGAAATGACCACAACCAAAAATAAGTAGGTAATAATAATTATAATAATACACAGTTAATTTGGTAATTCCTTAGTGCTTGGGAATAGAGCAAATAGACAAATATCATATCAAATCCTCTAATTCCATTTATAAACACAGGACTTCTGTTCATTTTCCTCATTAAATGATCCTTTTGTCTTGGTTCAAAGTGAATTCCTTCTTTCTAATACACCTGTTAGTCTTTCTCCTTCCCCCTTTCTCTTCCCCTTTTGCCATTTCTCTTTCTTTATTCTTACTTGTAAGGGTTTGTTTTACTACTAAAAAAAAAGAAAGATTCGTGTGTTGATTATATTGTATAAAAAAAAGAAGGAAATATTCGACTTAACAACAGCTTGTACCAACATTACAGTTGCCTATTATTTTCTCTTTAAAAAAAATTCTAGTCTTAAAATATAGCTGATCATAAAAACGATTTTATGTTTCATTACTTATATAAAATAATATGTTGTCAAATTAATACTACTACAAATAATCCAAAGATTTATTTTTTTTAAGTAAAAAAAAAAAAAGACAACGAATAGGCAAACTTTTATACTCTTTTCTTTTTGAATTGACTGTATTATAGTAATACATCTGAAAAAATAGGCGATCAATTATTTCCCTCTTTTGATTGAAGAATTTTTGCGAAAAGGTAAAAATATTATACTAGAAATGGAATAATTAATAAAAGTTTTCTTTTCAAAGGACAACTCTCCCTTCATTAGCCCTGAGTGTCTCTAAAAACATAGCGGGAGCTTAAATAAATTAAACAACAAAAATGTGGCGTTAATTACTATATCTAAATGTCCCAAAAGTGAAATTGTTAGGATCATACTTCTTACCGGCTTTCATTGAATAAGTGCAATTAGATATTTATGTATACAGTTATCCTTCGGATTAATGCAACTTCAATGCGGTAAAGTTATTTTTCTCTAGAATAAATAAATTCAAACGTCTGGTATTTATTTTCCTAAATTTTCTAAGCAGTTTTATACGTAATTAGCGTGTTTATAATAGGTTTAAATTTATGAAAATTTTATGAGGATTAATTATATTTTTCCTCATTAATTTAAGAATATTCAGTTTATGCGGTTTTGATTAATGCTGTATTATTGCAGGGATTAACTTATTAATTGTATTAATCGAGGGCTAACAGTATATGCCAAACTTTTAAAGACGCCGTTGTGTTTGTACTCTATAAAATACAAGACATTTAAAAGCGGCTGAAACCCATTGATTTGCATATAATAAATAAAAAGATTAATTTAGCATTAAAAGTTTATTTAATTAATAATTGCTAATAGCATACAATTAATAGAATATTAATCAAGAAAACACTAAAAAAGGGATTAGAGTGGATTTGGATGAATTTGTCATGGGTTTAGTAGAACAAAACCCAAAGACAGATGATCTACAACTAACAATATTGCTAAATTTATGGTTGGATTAATTCTAATTGAAATAAAGTCTATAAATTTATATTTTATTATTTTCCAAGTATTCATCTGTCTCAACTTTCGCTTTTCTTAAATCAATTTCTCCTTAACTTAGAGGGAATTTCTTGTATAAAACTTATTTATCTTACCCCTAAACATAGAATAAGGAAGAGGGGAGAAAGGACATGTTCTTCTCCAACTTAATAAAAAAATTCCGGGGTAATCTTTGTAAATAAATTCCATAACTTAAATAAGAAACAAAATTTTTTCTTTGGAGAATATATTATTAATTTAAAGATAGGTAAAAATTTTTCTTTTTTCAAATAATAAGGTATGGTTAATAAATTTAATAATGATAATATAATATTTATTAATAATATAAAATATCTTGTTTTAGGGCGTAATGTGAGCTTGTTTTTCCGGTCTTAAGCTTCGGGGCAACTCCGTAAGTTAAATGATTTTTTTAAAATTTCTAGGTGAAATGAATTCTTAAAAAGGAAAAAAATAGTAAAAAAATAAAGATTAACAGCCTATTTTAAAGAACCTATCTTTTCTTTGGACACATTTTTATAAAAAAAAAAATTTGATTTAATTGACAGTTTGCACACACATACAGTGGGATATTAATTTATTTATTTATGCGAAGTGGAGCGGGAAAAACATACTTGAGCCTATATCGGAGCTCTTAATGAAATCCGGGTCTTAGATATTTGTCTGTTAGTCCGGCCCTGCTGGCGCAAACTCCAGGATTGTTATTTTTAAAATATTTTTTAAGAACTACAGCAAAATGCGCATTAAAATTTCAGGTAATATATTGTAATATTTATTAAATGTTCTTATTTTTGAACTTTTATTTATATAAATCCTGAACTCCCGCTTCCCAGAAACAAATTATGTCTTCGTCAATGATTACACAACATAAAAAAGTAGGCTTCTTTCTATACAATTTTTTAAGAGGAGCTAAAAGGAAACTTCTCGGGCAAAATTTATTCGTCTATCGTATTTAAAGGTTATGAGTAATTGTTCCAAAGTTGTCATAGATCATATTGTATACACAATGCATGAATATATATATATATATTTTATTTGTGTCTTGTGCCAACATGAGAGTGTTGTTGATAAATAAAAAAATGTTGAGAAAGTTGTATTATATTATAATTATTTTTTCCACAAGTTTTTCCTGGTCTTGATTGCATTAAAAAAATTAAAAGTCGATAATTTCTCACTTTTTTAAATACACAAAATCCCACCTTTACACAGCAATATTTATTTTTAAAGATTTTAAAGTAATATCTCTTTAAAAAAAATTATCTAAATTAATTCACTCTATAATAGATTCTTTTAAAGACATTTTCAATCTTTTTAAGTTTGACAAATTCTTGGATATACTACGACTCTTTTTCTAAATAACATTATCTTCTTCTTTTTGTCTTTTTTAATAGCTTTCCGGCTTTTCTTAAAAACTTTTACAATTATTATACTATATAAAATGTCTTTTTCTTCTGACATGTCTATAACAAAAGATAACAACAACAACACTTGTGCCATAACACAACAAATCTTACTCCAAATGCTTTTATCCAAATAGACACATAAGAAATATTGATGGAGGTGGGAGAGGCTCAAAATAAAAGAATCGAGGTCAACATATAATGAATGACTCAATCAACTAGTATTAATTTACTCAAAGTCACTTTGGATTTTAACCAATTTCTTTTTATGCTCTCATTTCATAATCATCCTTCCTTTTTCTCTTCGGTTGAGTTTAAAAAAAATAATCTCTGGTCATTTTTAGTTCATCGTAAAAAAAGATTTTGCAAAGATGGAAGATTTTGTTAAATTTTCATAAAAATTAACGAGTGGCCTGCTCCACAGATGCAATCGAAAATACCATTAGTGAGTTGGTATTTGGGTTGTCTACCTTCCAGCAACCAAACAAAAACGAATTTCTGCAACCCTATGAATTCCCTTCCTTCCTGAATCCTGTATAAAAAAAATAATAAAATTATGTATCTGTCATTTAAATTAAGTACTAATTATGATCTTGCAATAAATTATATAATTCAATCAGAAATATAAAAAAAAAAACAGATATGGGAAGTCGCATTAAAGTCTTTGCAAGAATAATAGAGTAGATTAAACATAAATAACGCCAGAAGATTTAATCGCTATAGTCTCGCTTCACCATCCTATAAAATAATAGGCGCCATGGAAGTCTTACAAATTTCAATATCACTTCAATAGCTTTAGTGTTGGCCACTTTAAAATAACGGATATAACAATACACCGGGGATGTTTTTTAACAGCCGATTGATGGATGACAAATGTTTTTCAGTATAGCAACAACAATTTTTGTTTTGCAATATTGACGCAAAATTAGAAATATTCCTGTTTGGTTTAGTAAATAAAAAAAAGAAGCCTAAGAATATTCTATTTAAATAAATAATTAGTATCCAAATTCTTTTGTGACTTGCCTGATAATAAATTTCTTTCGCTTTCCGTCAAAGCAAATCAGAGCAGTTTCGTGTATTTCGCTCATAAAATAACTTGGCACCTTAAGAATTACGAATCGAGATTAAAAGATTAGTTGTAATTTAAATTTAATTTTAACAAAACTTTTATTTTAGTGGTCATTAGTTATAGTTAATTAGAAATAATTCAAAGTAAAAAGTAACGCTAAAATCAAAAAGTAGGTATTTATTTTTAAATTTCGTTCTATAGTCACTTCTTTCGATCATTCCAAAAGTCGTAGTAGGTTCGATTATTTAATAAAATTTATTGGCATTGGAATATTTTAACCCAAAGCAACACAGATTCAAATTCATCTTAGGACAAAAACTATTAAACTATCAGCTGTCAGCTCATCGAAAATGACAGGAGACAGGAATAATTAAATATTAAGCTTAAAAGTTTCATGTTGAGTAGTAAAACTTGAATGGCTAGATAAATTTAAAACTCTGATAAAAAAGCTCTCATTAAATAAAGTAAGTTTAAATGAAGTTTTGTGAGTGGAGGCAGCCAATCAAGGCTTTTCTATACATTTTTTGTCCCTAGTGTGTTGGGCTCTCTGCTAAAATTTCGCATTCATGTGAGGGCACATAATAAGCACTGCGCA
This sequence comes from Anisolabis maritima, assembly GCA_010014785.2. NCBI lineage: Eukaryota > Metazoa > Arthropoda > Insecta > Dermaptera > Anisolabididae > Anisolabis > Anisolabis maritima. Next base: position 10,984 of record JAAAKE020106032.1, read on the forward strand.
TGTGCCGTTCAGCGCACTTGAGTCCTCCATATCTTAGACATTCCCTCTAAAAAAGTATGAAATACATTGAAAATTTTAGATTTTTTTTTTGTTAATTCGAAGAAAATTCAGAAAATAATTTAACTTTTTTTTTATGAATATATAATGAAGATATATAAATAATTTGAATTTTATTATATTAGTACAAAGGCTTCTTCAAAGACTTTTGGTCTGATTGACTAGAGGTTAGGCTCTCTGCCAAAAATTCTCATGCATGAATTAGAGACAAAATAACATTAGGCATGTCTGAATCAGCTCTTTGATTTTGCCACATAGTAGACAACACACTTGTAAAAAATAAGAAAATTTAGAATTTTTTTGTTGTAAAAATTTCTTAAAATAATTAAAAATTTTTTTAATATTTTCTTCGATTCGTCACTGAAAACGAATTTTCTATTTCTATTTGCAATTATTATTATTTTTTTTTTTTTAATTAAAAATAAAGATTAATAAAATATTAAATAATTCACAATTTCAAAAAAGAAAAAAAGAGATCGTAACCCCCCTTATCATTAAATTTTATCAAATGATTATTTATTATTTCTCTGCATAAAAATGGTAATTAATAAAATACCAGCCCAATACATGACCATTTTCCCATGGGCATTGGGAATCTAAACATACATAGAGGGTGGGAGAGCATGGAAATTAAATGAACACCCTCTAGTCCTCTGCAAATAGGAGTGGGAGAGAGTGGATTTATTTTAATCATAAATCGATTCCCCTTCTCTTTTATAGATTTCAGTTTAATTTGAGTTTCATTGAGAGGGTATAATGAATTCGCATTATGTTATTTTATATATTTAACCTTTTAACAGCCACGTGATTTCGGAAATTATCATTACCATCATTATATATTGACTAACGAATGTGGTATGAGGAGAGGGCCTAATTTAAAAAAATAAATATCAAAATATTTTTATTTGAAAAATATAAACGGAGTCTATAACGTATTAAATTTGTTTCATTTGTGACGTTTGGATGGTAGATGATTTACTTTATTTCCTATACCTAATTCCTCCTCCTATTGATTCATTCTATTTCAATTGAGGATGACCAAATAAAATAAAAGAAATTTATTATTATACAAGTTTATCCCTCTCTCTCTCTGTCCTTTGAAAGATATAATTACATGTTCAGAACACGTTAATAAAATTACAAGTGCGTGTTCAAAGAATATAGAGCTGCACGCCAAAGAAACTAAAAGATCTTCCTCCCCCTTTCTTGTCTTCTTTTTTTCTTTTACCCCTTAATTTTAACAAATTTTTTATGACCAACTATTTGTTTGCTGCAGTTTTGTTTTCATATGTCTGAAGATAAAAAATAATAAGTGTTCTTTTGTCTTTCCTTTCTTTTCCAGATTTGTATCCTAATGTAAATTCGGAATTATTTTTTAATAATTAAGACAATTTAAATATTTTTCTGTTCTTTCATACAAAAAAATTTATATTGTATTTATATGAGAAACATCCTATGAAGTTATTTTTAAAAATTATTTATACTAAGAAGAAAATTTAACATGTTCAGAATATGTAAAATTTTCCTAATAAAATTTGCCTGGTTCTATTTATTAAAGAAATTTTTAATAGCTAAATGCCTTAATTTTTTCTAAAAAAAAAAAAGGTTAAGCACCCCTAAGGTGTTTGAAATTATTTTTCCCAAGGGAAGCTACATCTCAAACAAAGCGCAGTATTTTATTAAAAATAAACTTATATAGTCAGCATATAACTGATTCAAAAGCACCTTATTCTTGTGTAGTGCCTTTTGTTTTCTTCAATTTCTTAGTAATATAAAAATTTCTTTAATCAAAGAATTGTAATCCTTACCAAACGGGTGCCATAATTTTTTTCTTCCCAAAAAATATGCAATTTTGGACTATTCTAAGCAATGTTTAAATTTACAACAAATAAAATATTTTTAAAAAAATTCTATTTATGCCCCCTTCCGAAAAAAACGCTGATAAACCATAAGCCCTAAAAAAAATAGTGTTGATTTTATAATATATCATTTTAATTTATAAACTTGCACATTTTTTTATACACTCACTATTCACTCTGATATATTAATTAATCAAGCTTAATTTTTAATAATAAACAACTTATGACAAGTGCGTGAGCTAATTAAATAGATTTTTATACAAATTTAATAAAACTCCCACTCTCTTATCATGTATAACATGCGAGATATATGATGATACAGGGAGGGGGGGTTACATTAGTAGACAGCTTTTTTGTATTCATTGAAATATATGATAGCTGATAAGCTGAGGTGTCTCTTTGATAGATAGCTTAGGTGAGCTTTTTTTTTTTTAGAGTGATATTGATTTGGGGGGGGGGGGGGAGATCCAATGGGATGGAGAACCATTTATCATTTAAGTCAATGACATAGCAACAAAAAAAACTGCGGGATGGAGAAGTCACAATAAAAAAAATTCACATACAACATATTACAAAACTAGCTAAATCCTTTTTCCCAGAGAAACAAAATTTTTATAAATACCTAAAATTTTTAGATAAACCAAATCAACGATATATTTTTCCCTTTTTTATTATTTATTATTTTAATCTAACCTCACTTTTAGAAATAAATGTTAAACTCTGCTCTAAGCCTATGATTGCAACATCATCATGACGTGACACTCAATAGCCAATCAGAAGTCTTTCATGGCAAACATTTTCGGATTAGAATATTGTAGGAAATAATAATTAATAGAAAATTTTGAAATATAATAATGAAATTTATTTTAAAATTCTTTAAAAAAAATTGACTTTCCGGATTTGAGGCCATTTTAGTTGTAATAAATTAGAATGGTAATATCTAGATTTTTAAGAGGGGTCAAAAATACAAACAAAGAATTGATTTCTTTGAAAAAAAAAAAAATTTGTCCTTTAAAAAAAATCCAAATCTATTGAAACTAAAAGATCGGAAGTCGAAAATTTTCTATTCCATTTTACTAGAATTTTTAATTAAAAATTTGTCCAACTCCATTAGAACAGAAATGAAGTTTTTGTTTCATGATCTAAGAGTCAGTGGTTCGCTTGAGAGATAAAAATTTATTTTTATATTATATTAGATACCAATTAATTTAAATAAATATGGACAGAGTCTAGGCCTCTGGCTTATAAAAAAAAATTAAAAATTGTTATCAATTCTTTAAACTACTCATAATACGAATTTATAATATTAAAAATTTTACTAACTGAGAAATTTGGTACTTATATAGTTCTTTATCGCAAATATCAAAAAGATTTTGCCAAATATTTTGTTAAAGATTTTTTTTTTAAGATGTCTAAATATTTTAGGTCTTCAAAGTTTTTTTTTTTAAATATATTTGAGATCGCGTTTTCTTGTAGAAATATTTTCTCTTAAGAAACTCTCAATTCTCGAACGAGGGAGAGAAATGGTCAATTATTTCGAGTCGAGAACGAAAAGTACTAATTTCTTCTCTCGTCTCGTCGCGGTAGGGTAAATCATTAATTCACATAATACAATGGCTAAATGCCCTTTTTTAAAAATAATAAATATCATACTACCAATATATGTATAGCGACATAAATTTCAAAGAAGATTCATTGACGCAGTGATTCTGAAATATTATAATTAAAGGGTTGACCAATTACTCTAAGTGGTGCAGAGATAAGAGAAAGGGGTAAAAGAGACCTTTTTGGACAAAAGGAAACCCTTTTAAAGAGGGTGGGATTAAAATTTAATTTAACAAATCGTACGTCTAAGTGGAACCTCTTCTGATTCTGATTGGTAGTCGAGGTGGCGGCGGTGAGAAGGGAAGGGGGGGACATGGCAGTTGTTTGTGGGTGTTGGCCCAAGGGAAGAGGATGTTAAGTCCTTAAATGTATTTTTTCTCTTCTTCACTTGAATCCAATCTCTCATGTGTTACACTCTTGAATCCATCCTCTTTAATATGACAATAGCGGGGGATTGTCGTTAAGTAAGAAGTCTAATCCTACTATTGATTTATCTTATAAGAGATTAAATATTTAAACTCTTCAATATTGTTTTTATCTAGAAAATTTTAAAGTAGAATAGCAAATAGTTGTCGAAAGAAATTGATTGATAAAATATTAATATCTTCAAAATATTTTTGTGTATACAAAAAGAGATAAAAAATTTTTGTTTGAAAGTTAAATCTTTATTTTTAATCTAATTAATTTTGAATAACAAACTTTTTCTCTCTGTCTCTTTCCATACCATACATGTGTATGCACAATTTCTTTATGAGATTGTTTAAAAAAATTTATAATAAATATGGAAAAATATTTTGATCTTTTTATATTATATTTATACCTGAGTGGTAGGTTATAATTTTGAAAGTAAATAAAATAATTTTTTTTTTTAAGTTTTCGGCATCTGGGACCATTTAGACACATTCTTATTTATTTAAATAAATTGGTAGCTAATATAATATAAATAAATTTTTGTCGGTCGGAACAGGAACGGGAGGATCACTGACCTTTGGTACGTGAAGGAAGATCTCTACTCTACATCAATGTAATAATATATAGTGAGAAAGTATTGCGATCGCAAAAAATCGATGTCGAGATTTTTTTTACTATAGTTCATTTTTGATGATCGGTATCGTACCCATAACTCAGACATGGAGATCTGACATTTGGAAATTGCTATTTTATGGTAAAAATTTATATATTTTAATGCGAATTTACAAAATCGATTCATATAAGTTGTTAAAAAAATATTCAAATATTTAGAGAAAATTATTTTTATCTCCTTTTGTTTTCAATTTAATATTTTAATAAATATTAAATTGAAAAGATGTCAAAATATTTAGGAGACATTTCGTTAGAACAAAATATGTATACAAATAAAGATATTCTTTCTTTCCCGTCTGTAAACTATCACTTTTTGTTTTGATGGTCGATGCAAAATCCCTGGTAAAAAATAAGACCCTAGCTTCCAAAATAGAAATTGCGCTTTATTCCCACTAAACCATGGCTGCTTTCAATTAGTGTCGGAAGTCGTCGCCTTGACCGAAATCGAATGGAGTCATTTTTTCTCTTTAACTTTTGAAATTTTCATTTCAATAAAAATGGGGATTTATGACCTATATAATTTTTTAAAATTTTCTATTAAAATAAAGCATAGGTTGGTTTATTTCGATGAGTCTATTGTATATGTACCAATAGCTAGGTGTTCGTCTGTTTGTCACGGAAATTTAAGTAATTTCCCGGTGTCTTGGAGCTTTGAAATATTTTATATATTGTAGATGCTATGAAAAATAGACCATCACAAAAATGTCTAAAAAAGGAGAGGCGAGGGGGAGCTTCGACCACCTTGGCTAGTGCTGCGTAGCCGATATTGTACATAGTTCTCACATAGTGGTTCGAAGAATAGGGGCGGCCTTTCCACTATTTCCCAAAATGATTATAGCCCTTTCATTTAAAAAAAGATTTTCCACCCCTGGAGATTTATAAATTCGTTTGTTTTTGCTTGCAGCAAAGAAGGCAACTCCCTAATGGATTTTTCGATTAAATGGTCGAGAGCTCATCAAGGGCGGATTAGGCATGATCAGTTGTTCCTTGGATATTAACAGCTGCGCCAACTGTTGCCTACCTTCCAGCAACTAAGCACGAACAAATTTATGCAACCCATGATAGAACGAACCAAAAAAGAACCAAATAAACAAAAAGATCGACTTATTGATTTGGTTTACACGGGGAGAATTATCATATGAAGTATGTTGAATTTTTTAGATCGAAGTCTTTTTGACTTCTGAGGCCATATAGACTTTAAACAATTAATTAATATTTTTCGACGATTTATAACAATTGGTATCCAAATGATTTAAATAAATTTTCATCGGATCGCCTGGGATCAGAACCAACATCTCTTGTCTTTTAAGATTACCAATCAATACCTTTAACCTCTCGGCCAAGGGGTGGTCTTAGACCTATAATCAGTCTAAAAGCAGCAGCTCACAACTATAATAAAAATAGGCGGGAAAGTGTTGCAACTTCATTGTTAATTTTTTATATTTATGAATATTAACTAAAGATAAAATTTCCTTAATGAGTAGTGTAATCATAAATAACATATTATGGATAAAGTAAACAAAATCCATCATCTTTTTTCGGATGTCGTCTTTATACCTATTTGGAGACTTTAACGCCGTTAGCAATCACCATAAAAGAGAAAATGAGGAGGCCATTTTATCAAGAGAAATCAAATTAAAATCCTTGACCTTTTACATTGTAGCCCTATTTGATGACGGGATTTATTTTTAATATTAGGCTGACGTCATCGTTGATATTCTTAATTAACTGTCATAGATGACAGGTCCCGTTCAGCTCTCTAAGAGAGGGTGAATAATATAAACTTCCAAGTCAACCTAATAATAAATATGAAAGAGTTTGTTTCTTTAACATTTGAAGAGAATCCTATTCCCCCCCTCCCCCCCTCCCCCCCCCCCCCCCCCCCCCCCTCTCTCTTTCCCTTCTCCCCTTCCCCCTTCTC
>JAAAKE020106043.1:0-17507 GCA_010014785.2 Anisolabis maritima
GTAACACTAAAAAATCAAAATTTAAAATGCATTGTTAGAATAAATTATTTTACTAATTTGAGGCTCTTAATTCTAATCAGTCATATATTATTATGCCCAAAAAAAAAAGGCTCAAACAATCACAATGACATCTTCCATATTCGCCGCTCCTTTACTTATGACTCGTTCCATCTCTTTAGCTTCCTGGAAGTCTGAAAGCATCCAGTTAGCTGCATTTTCCATGAATGAAGAGGAAAACTCTGTCCCTTGAAAGTTCTTGCTTCATAATCTAAGGATCATTGTTTCGCTTCTCATTCTGAACTATAAAATTTATTTATATTATAATGCTTATTAATTTAATTGAAATAAATCTAGACTTAGTCTCTTAAAAATGTCTTGATAAAGAGATTTCAAACGGTGGCGTCCATTTTTCAGCAAAGATTCCTTTTGAGGAAGAGAATACTTTTCTTAACATCCCTTCAAGAGTTCGTGGCAGAACCGATTAAATTCAAACTCACACTCTTGAAGATTTGTTTTCATTTGGTATATTTATTGAATGAAAAAACCCACAGACTGGATTCGACATGATCATTAACGTTACACGACTCGCCAAGTCACAGCCTTATTATTTAATTTTTAATATATAAGAGGATTTTCAAAAAGGACAAAATACTTGATAAATAAAAAAAATTAACAAAAATTTGTTTCATCAAATGTTATTTGGATTTCCAATTTTAGAAATTTTATTTGTTAAAGTGGAAATGTATACTCGTTTTGTTAATTTATATAATAATGCAGTGGACATATCCTATTAAATAACAAAAATAATAAATAAATAATAGTATTCGAATTTAAAGTGCTTATCGCAGCACTAAGCTTTATTTAAATTTTTTTATATTCTCTTTTTTTTATTCGTAAAAAATTTTTTTTTTTTTTTTTTTTTTTTTTTGATGAGTTTTCAAATTATTTTATTTGTTCAGTTATGTATTTTTTAGTTAATTTTTTTTATTTAGAAGAGCTATTCAGTTATATATATATATGTTCTGAAAGGTTTCCGCGATTGGTTGTATGTGGAGTTAATCTCAATAATCAACGCGGACCAACCCGGGAAAACATTATTCCATATATATATATATATATATATATATATAATAGATAGCGATCGACCAGAAACGGCCAGATTGACCAATAGGAGAGGAGTTGTTCTATTCGGGCAATTCCAGGCCACATACATCTATAGTGACTCGCCAGAAACTCCGGGAGCTTGGTTGGGAAGTTTAGATCCATCCACCTTATAGTCCGGACCCGGCACCTGGCACCAAGCGATTATCATTTTTTTTTTTTTTTTTTTTTTTGTCACTGTAAAACTTCCTTGGGGATAAGAAATTGTCCTCAAGAGAAAATGTGAAAATCGCTTAGTCGAGTTTTTTGCCAATAAGGACAAGGGCTTCTATGAAAGAGGCATCATGAAATTACCTTTAAAATGGCGATAAATTGTAGGACAAAACGGTGACCCAAATCGAATAAACCTAACTATGTTAAATAATGCCTTGAGATAAATGAAAAAACAATGGATTTATTTTTCCCCAACATTATTATCATATTTTCTTTAACATTGAAATCATTCAAAAGATTATTTGTTATTTTATGGGTTAATAATTAACGAAAAAAAAATTGGGTATAGGATAATAAACATACGTCATCATAGTAGAAAATCTGAAATATATTAACCCTTATCCCCTCCCCCTCCCCTAAATTGTTTGGGATCCTCAATACTCTTGAATGTTTTTAGGTTTTTTGTGATTTTGTCTAAAATTACTCTAACGAGTTTGATTAAATTGACTGTACATATAATAATAATTGAGATAATCTTTAAGAATTTTCCACAATTTAACAAAATTGTAGACGGCTCTGACAATTGGTTCTATAGGGTTATTTAGTATCTCAATTAGTGTTGGGGGATCTCGGAAATGAGGTTCTATTGTTTTTAAAAAAGTTATTTCTTTGAAGGCTATGATTAGTGCAATTTATTAGTAGATGTTCAGGCGTGGCTGGTGTAGGAGAACAAGTACAGAAAGGAGAGTCAACTATTGAATATCTGTGTAGGTGTGCGGTACACACAGTATGGTTAATCCTTAATCGATTGAAATATCGATAATTATTTCTTCCCTGGAAAACTCTGGTGTTAATTTGAACCATGGTGGAGCGGGATGTTTTTTGATTTTTATTATTTTGTGAATTTTGTAATTACATTATTTATTATTATTATATATTGTAAAAGATATAGCTGTATTGCTAATCCTAAATTTAAAAAAAAAAAATCCTTTATTTATTTATTTTTAAGTTTTTTTTGGGCATCTGGGGCCATTTAGACTCCATCCTTATTTATTTAAATTAATTGGTAACCAATAAAATTTAAATAAATTTTTGTCCTCAGGACGGGAAGCGAATCACTGATCTTTGGTACATGGAGCTGGACCTCTAGCTCTGCACCAAAGGACAGGGCTGTTTTTTTTTTAATTCGTGTAAATATAGAACTGACTGTGAGTCAAAAAAATATTGTTTTGGTTAAGCGAGACAGCATTAAATACAATTGCCAAAGCAAAACTACATGAAGAAGTCTTCTTTTTTAAAAAAGTATAACTTAACTTCTTAAATTTGAAAAGAGTAAATAGATTGAAGAAATTCAAAACGTTTTTTTTTTTGTCAAATGACACAGTGTTTATGGGCTTCCTCGTATATCTACTCCCTTAAAACCCTTTGAAGATGGATAACGGAGCTTTATCAGATTTCAGCGCTTAAGTTAGATTGCTGGATCTTACTTAGGTTATCGGACCGTTTCTAGCTTTAAACAATCGCTGATTAATTAGCTACACAACATCGAAAACCCTATACAAATCGGGTAATCTGTTGGCGATTGATGAGAGACTACTATTCCTACTAAGCCTTCGACACAATAATTAGGAAAATATTCAAATAGGAGAGGAAATTTTGAGAATCAAATTTCGAAAGCAATAATTCATTTTTTGAAAATTTAATAAATTCGCCAAAATGAATACAAAAGCTTTTAGGGTTTTTGTTTTAAATCATTAAAAATGGTGGTAAAAATAAAAGAGTATAACAATAAAAACATAAAGCAGAGGTTCTCACATCGGCAAAGAAGACTTGAGCGAGGGAAACAACCCCTGGCTGCCTTTGACAGGGTTAAACATAAACAAATCATCGATTTTTTTAAAAATATTTAAGCTTAATAAAAGCCGAATCGAGTCCGACCAAATACCCTTGGTTCGATGCGGGGCTGGGCGGAATTTTTCATGATTCTATAAATAAATATGTCAAAATAATAAATAAAACAATCACTCAAAGGTAAGAAAAGAACTGAATATCGCAATGTCCATGATATGAAAATGTTTATTTCATTTATCTTAAACCTTAAAGAAATATAAATGGGAAAATGGTTTTCTAGAAACAAGTTCATTTGACAGGTAATGACCCTTAAACAGAACTTAAATAATCTTTAAAGTCCCGATAAATATAAAATAAATAAATTTATAAATTAAAATCATTTCAAGCACCGAGACTTGGTACTTTGGCGAGATCGAATGAACTTCCATCCATTCAAATGGCTCTATAAATATATTATGCACCAGGCCTCGGTTTGCCAACTCCATATTCATTATGTATTATTCACGATAAATGGCACTCCTTACGGGATTTTCAAATTGCTGAGACTTGGGATTACATGATTACAGTGACAAAGAAAAAAAATCTAAGTATTAAAATTTGTTAAAAAAAAAAAAAAAAAAAACAATTATTAAAATGATTTGTGAGTATATATATAAAATAAGGTCAGAGGTCAAGCACTTGAGTCATGATCTAAGGACCAGTAGTTCGGTTCCTATAAATATATTTTAATTAATTTATATTGGCTACAATTAATTTAAATAAATATGAAAAGGAAGCCTTTTTAAAATTTTTTATTAAGGTGATTTTTCCTGCTCCATATTAAATCAGCTAGACGTATTAAAAAGTTTTGGCGGTTTTTCTTCCTATTGAAAAGTAAATAGGCGACTTAAAAAAAAAAGTAAGAATAGCAAATTTCATATTTTGCATATTTAAAAATTTATTTTTTACATAGGTTGTCTAATTTCCTTTAAAGGTGATCAAAAAACAATATTCGTATTATTTCATATTTTGACTATAGCAGCGAACGAAATCGGGAGTCGCATACGATTCTAATAGAAAAGGCGCGGCTCTCTTATTTGGGATAAAAAAATTATTTTTCTAATAAATTTTATAATGCAAATTTATGAATTAAAAAAAAACTTCGAATTAAAAATAATATTAACATAAAAATGTGTAAAAACGTATCAGATATCTATATAATATTATAATCCGAAAATTTTGGTCTTGACAGACTTCCGATTGGCTATTGAGAGTCGCCTCATGATAACGTTGTAATCGTAAGCTGCGAGCAGACTTTGACATTTATTTCTAAAAGTGAGTTTAGATTAACTAATAAAAAAAGGGAAAATATTATATATCAGGGATGTATTGATTGTTCAATCTAAAATTTTCTCTCCCTGGTTAGATGTGATCACTGATCATTATAGGTCTTTTGGACCTTATCCAAAAAAAAATTCTTTATACATCTAAACCTTTTATGCGAATTTTTTTTTCGCCAAATGGGATATCAAAAATATTTTTTATACTATTTTTATTTACTTTTACGCGACCAACCTAAAGTCCAAGTTAGGAAAAAATCCGTTATTCAAGAATTTTATAGAATTGCATTCTCGTTTCATTTGGGAAAATTCTAATTCTTCCCAATTACATAACAGTCCGCATAACAAAACAAAAAGTTTGTAGTAAATAGTTCTTATTACGTAAATTCTATTCACGCGTAATTTTTAGGAATGTGTCTATCGCGTAAAAAGAGGTTTAGATGTATTGTTGATTTATTCTAGTCCTTTAATAGTAATTTGATTCTAAACATTTTTATCTCTGTTTATTAAAATTCGAAACTAAAGGGCATTAGGAAATAGGAGTGGATCATACGAGATTTTTTTTAATGAAAATCCTCGAAATCATTCTGAGATAACAACCCCAATCCGATTGTGTTATAATTATTTTTATTTATTTATTTTTAATAAATCACATTTAATTCTTATTTATTTTTGTGATTATATCGATATATTTAGTTAAATAATTATTTGATATGTATTTGGTAATTGTTTTTGATTGATTTATGTACAAATTTGTAATGGCCGATTGACTCTTAATCCAATAGGGATTAAATCAAGCATGTAGCCGGGCTTATATTTCTGTACTAAAAAGGGAGTGGGGGGGGGGGGGGGGGGGTTTGCAAATAATTTGATCGCAGTTTATGATATATATAACATTAATTTTATTTTTTTAATTTTAAAATAATTATGGTCTTAAATTTCCTAGAGGAAAATAATTTCAATTTATATTTTTTCTTGTTTGATGAGGTTTGTAAAAATTATTAGTCAAATAAAAAATGAATGTATGAATAATGTGGTTTATTTATATTGAATCTCAACCAGATTTATTTAAAAAATTTCAAGGTATCTTAAAAGCAAAATTTGTGAATTTAGAATTCTTGTTTCCCCCTCCCCCCGGTGGCCGAGAGTTTAAAAATATTGAGATTGTCAATGTTGATACCCTTAACAACCCAAGGGGTCTGGGTTCGGATTCCAGACAGTCCGATGGAAATTTATTTATATCAATTGGATGCCATTTAATATAAATAAAAATGCCTAGAATACATGTATCGTAAATAATATATATATTGTATATCGTTTAAAGTCTATTTGGTCTCAGATACCGAAAAAAAAATGTAATTTTACCAAAGTGGCCTGAACTTGCCATAGTTGGCAGAAATTAGTTCGTTTGTTCATTGAAAAGTAGGCAACCCATTTCATTCATTTATTTCATTGTTTTGGAAAAAAAAAAAAGTGAATTCACAACGCATTCAAAAAAATCAAAAGAAAATTAACAATTAACTTGATTTAGTGTGCCAGCATCAATATATCATTGAGGGTACATATTAATATTTAAAAAGGAGTTGTCTACATGGTTAAAGGTATGTAGAAGGATTTTCTTTAATAAAGAGCCATGCAGCTTTAATATATTTTAATTATTTAGATTTAATTTTATACAAGTTTGCTTTTCTTTACAAATTATTTGAGGGCTAAGAATAATTTTTTATTTGATATGTGCGTTGTTTGTACTCTCCGTCTCAAAACTAATTGGACAACCGCTTATCTTTTGTTTCATCTTAATTGAGAATTAAGAGAGAGGCATAAATTTCAAAAATAGTAATTTCCTAATAATTGAACCAGTTGAAGTTTGATGATTTTGGTTTTCTTTTACCTCTCCTAACTATCTATTAATAAATAAAATATAAAAGATAAAAGGTTAGCAATTATTTTTGATACTGATAGTACTATCTCCCTAAAAAGTAATTGGGCAAACTGAATCTTTTGTTTCGTCTTAATGCACAATTAGAAGACCTACATGAAATCCGAAAATATAAAATATTATTAAATTTGATGATTTTGAATTTCATGTAGCAGTCAGTTGTCTTTATTTTTTTTTTTTTTTGTCTCTTTGGCATCTGAGGTCATATAGAGTTGAAACGAATCACATTCATTTTAATTAAGGTGCAATTATCCAGGCATGTTTATTTATATCGATTGCGAAAAAGACTTAAAAAATATATTGGCTATCAATTAATTTAATAAATAAGGACGGAGGAGTCTAAATGACCACAGATAATATAAAAAATCTTTTATTATTAAGTTAAAAAGGTCAATGTGCTGACAGTATCAAAGATCAAACAAAAAGAAAATCAATTATTTTGATCAGCTTTGATGAAAGAAAAAGGGTCGGTCATTTTCAAGTTGGAGTTTTGCTCGATACTTTTTTTCTGTTTGGAATGGATGGATAGTCTTGTCGGAATCGATTAGATCGAAGCAAAAGGCCTTAGCAGTATAGTAGACTTTACAAGTCGCATTGGTACATCGCTTAGGGGAGTCCCTTTCTCACTCACATCGACAATTGGAAATTTACTCGAACAAGAGTTCGTCTTTTGAAATACACACAAAAAAAAAGTTAAATAAGATGTATGAAGCGTGTTATTTTCCTTATCAGTAAAAGTAACGTGAAGAAAAGTTTAAAAAAATAGGGATATGCCGCGAGTTTTGTAAAGAGTTCAGCCTTCTTATTCTCCCTGTTCACCACCGGTGATTGACACCTCTTTTGAATCTATTGGAGCTAATCTCCAAAGATTATACTTGTATAATTTGGATAAGCACATGTAAATTCTTCTTACAGTTGTTAAAACAAGTGCGATATGCAAAGTGTAGTTTCCAAATATACCAATCCTTGAGAGAAGGGACTTTTAAACACCGGAACCCTGATATATAAAATAGCCAATGAATCTTTTGGATGATGATTATAATTAATAGTTTGGCGCTTTTCTTTTATCTCAGATGCTGACACGTTGAGGTTATTGGTTTCTCCTGGGATAATGAAGTGGATTCGTAATTCACTACAGAATATTAAATAGTGGTTTGTTTTGAAAAAGATGGTACTTTTCAAAATAATACCCCAACAGTATAGGTTAATATAGATCAAGATAAATGAATGTGAGGTGAATGTTGTACCCAGAATATCATCACCGGAAAACACCAAATATGCCCAGGCGAAACAATCATCTCGCACTCATTTATTTGAGATTCTTAATTCTTTCACAAAGAGGAGGCTGTGGATGGAAATTTTTGTCGTCAAGTGGATTCGAACCTGATTTCTCTTTATTCTTCAGGAACCTTGAATACTTACGAAATTATTAAGTAAATGGGAATCATTCATCATTTCGTTAGTCTCAACTTTTCATCGCGAACCCCTTTGTAATGTTAAGACGTTAAAAAAATTTAAAGGCAATTGGAAACAAGTGATTTGTATCTAGGGAATTGTTTAATTATACTTTGATTGTAATATAAAGAGCAATTCAAAATTCAAATTAGTTTTTAGATTTAATTAATTAGCTTTATTCATTTGCAATTCTCTTGACAATTTTGTTGAAAGTCATCAAATAAATTAATTAAATTGAGAAAAGAAAATATCAGCTATTAATTATAAATTTTCTTTGAAATTTATTTCAAAGGGGCGTTATTCAAATTAATTTATCCAATTGTTACATTGACAAGAATTTTTTTATGTTTTACCACTCGGATTTGATTTGATTTGAATTCAATGAGTAATGGTGTGAGATGTCGGCGATCATTTTCTTTTTGTGAAAAGAGGCGGACTTTAAGCTGCTACGAGAAAGTATTTTGTTGAGTCTGCTAAATCGATACACGATCTGTATATATATGTTGATCAAGGAGAAAAAAATTTAGCCAACAAAAGTTAATGAAGGAAACATTGATGAAGTGTGGAAAACTTATGATGGAAGATAAGCGCATTACTGGAATTAACGTAATGTATGTGTTAGATGAATTTACATGATCATTTAGCAAGGTAAGCAAGTTGTGGACATGAATAAAAAGTTAATCATGTATACGTGTATAGACTATATAATTTGGCTATCCTATAAAAACATTAGCTATTCGGTGATATTCATTTGTCACCACAAAAGAAAAATTTTTTTTAGAATTTATATTCCCTTGCGGTCGTTATATAGATTCAATGAGTGACATTTTGAAAGGGGTCAATGAAATACGAATATAATGAAAGAGTGGCGCCGCGAGAGTGAGCTATTCCATAAATAGTCGAATATTTGACTCTATTTTAAGGATCAGGAAAAATTAAAGTCGATTAAATGATAAAGAAATATAAATCACTCAGAATAGAACAATTACAATATATTTAGGTTGTTCTTGTATAGTTAGTTAGCTAATGGAAGCCAGTTTACAGTTTCAGGAATGAATAGTACAAACTATGAAACCCGAATAAGGGGTATCCTTCGCAGGCACCCCTAATCGCTCTACTCTAATTTCATGAGAAATAAAAAAAAAATATTAAGAGTGTTTTTCACCCAATTTTGGAAAAATCTTCAAATAAAATAGGAAGTGACCCCGAGAGTCAAATTTAGAGGGCGCAAATGGTTCTCTATACAAAAAAAGGTCAAAGGAAAATTCAAGCGATTAAAAAAAAAAAAAAGTGGATCTTGTAGAGAACGATCCGTCCGTGATTAATATTATTTTCCATATAATGTTAGAAAGAATTGGAATTTTTTTATTATTAATATTCTAGTATTATTTAATTTAAAAATTTATTCAAATTAAATAAGAATAAATCTTGCAATAATTTTTAAACTAAAATATGTCAGAGTGGGGGTCGTATCTCAGACTTATGAAATTTTTTAATAAATAACAACAGTGGAACCAATTGGTTCATTTTTCTATTCGTTTTCATAAATTTCTCTATTAAAATATTAATTTCAAATATTTAAGCATTTTATTAAAATATCCTGAGGACAAATGAAATCGAACGATATTGGATAAAATTAATATATGTAAAAATGTTTGATTCTATCATCAAATGCAAATATTTATAAAAAAAAAAAATAAATATGATATAGATTACATGTATATTCTAAAATCACTATATAGCCAGCCTCTCGGGAATATTTTCCCAAAATATCTTATTAAGTAACATTTGAATACTTATTTATTAATTTATCCTTTCATTTGCATTAGACCTTCCATTTTGAGGCCCTTTGTGCTAATATCTTAAGCAAATGAAACCCTTAATGATAAAATACTCTTTAGCCGGCTGTCCATCATTGAAAATGATTGCTGGAACATCTATTCACTTATTGAATTTCTAAACACGAATAAAATAATTTTACAACTTGTTTGATGGGGAGTATTGATCTAACTTCGTTCTGCTCCTTAACATACAATATACTAAACTAATTATTTATTTTTCTAGTTTATTCAGAACGAGCTATAAGAGACGGTCGCTTAAAAAGTGAAAAACTAATTTTTTTGAACAAGTTAAGTATCCAGAGTCGAAAATATTACTTTTTGCTAAATTATTTTCAAAAATTCAATTTAGCATGCCATTGCGTTAGAGGTCTTGCCTCTTGATCCATAGATCACTGGTTCGCTTCCCGTTTCAAGCGACAAAATTTATTTAAATTATATTGGCTACCAAATAATATAAATAAAGAAGGCGGAATCCAAAAGGCCTCAGATGACGAAAAAGACTAAAAGAAATTGGAAAATAATGAAAAAAAATACTAAAATACTTAGTTTATTGGTTAAAACACACAAGGTCAAAAAATGGTCCGTCTGTCTGTGAACAAGATTTCCTAAAAAGGAAAAAAACACACGTAGCTGACATTTAATATTTAAGAAAGGTATCCTCCTGGCTTGCCCCTCGAAGTTTTTGAATACAAAAAAGTATTAGTACTTTACTGATGTACTCTTTTAGTTTTTTTTTTTTTATTTTCTCAAAATCCGCTCTATTTTGATTCAAATAATATTTATAAAATAATATTTCCCAGATGAACTTTGAGGTCTATTAACACTTATTCCCCAAATATATTTTGGGACCCACTTTAGTGATGTACTGTTTTTAGTTTTTATTTTTTTCGATTATCTCTTAAACTACTCTAACAATATTGATTAAATTGGCCATACATATAATAAATTAGATAATCTTTAAGAAGTATTAATCATTTTCCACCCCAAAATAGTGTGGGGCCCTCAATTTTGGATTTTAAGTGTCCCATGGAGAAGATAGGAAGATTTGTTGCCATGGTAACAAAATATAAATTTTTTTTAATTCCAATGTTTATTATTATTAATAAACGAAATTAGTCCTTTCCTTTGGATCAGAGTTAGAGCTCTCGCTTCCCGTCCTGAATGACAAAAATTTATTTAAATTATATTGGCTACCAATTAATTTAAATAAATAACGCCGGAGTCAGATGCCGAAAAAGACAAAAAAAAAAAAAAAAAACAATTTAATTTTTTTTATAATTTTAATAAGTTATTAATACACATAAACAAAAAATCTCTCAAATTAAAAGCTAAATAAAATTGTGAATCGGCTTCCTAGGGGATAGGTGTCCTGACGCCAAAATCTGGTGTGATAGCACATAAAACAAATTTCCTTACCTTAGGTAAGAGAAAATTTGTGATGTGCGGTCATCAAACCAGATTTTTTTTTAGAAGAGTTATAAGTTCCACTAATAATAACCTTTATATTATAACAAATATTTCGGCTCATATGACATGCGCCATCATCAGTGTTACATTTGTTTTTTTTTTTTAAGGTTGAACTTGTCATGTCATTGTAAAAAATGCACGAGACGTCAGCCCGCCATCTGATAAGAGAGATGAATTTATAATGAAGTTATTTTTTTATTATAATATAAGCAATGTGAATTAAAAGGGCAAGAAGTTAAAAAAAATCAATTTTTTTTTTTTTTTTTTTTTTTGAATTCAAAATTTTAAAAATTTGAAAAATGAGATTAAAGAAGTAGATCAACTAATAGTATTTTTCCATTCTTAATGTAAACCTCCTTGACCATTTCAATTTCAATTTTTCAGAGTGAATTTCCAAAAAAAAAAAAAAAAGTAGTTTTTTTAACATGCTCGTATAAATAAATAAATAATAATTTAAAAAAAGGGGGTGGATATGAAATTTGAGTAATTTTCGCTGCTTATCACAGAACGAATAAAATAAGAATTTTCAAAAGAAAGAAGACAAATTTATTATTTTGGTAATTAATTCACCATGTTTTCTTTTTTAATTAGTCTTTTTTTTTGCTTCTTGCGTTTAAAATCTTGAAGTAAAAAATAAATAACGTTTAATTAAGCTCTAATTAATAATGTTAGATATTTTTTATATGAAAAAACCAAAATAAAAAATCTTGTGGGACGGCCGCATAGTACACAACTTTCTCTTACCTAAGGTAAGGAAAATTGTGTATGTATTGTCCCATCAGATTTTTTATGTAGGTCTCCCTAGGTGGCCAAGTCACATTTTTAACCTTTAATTTTTAAATATTTTCGTTTGTGTGTAATAATCAATTATCAATATTATAAAAAAAATTAAATCAAATTAAATTAATTAATTGGCAATTACATCTCGTTTATTTTTTTTATTTTTTATTTATTTTATAAAAAAAATCTCGTTTATTAATAAACAAGAATTTAAAATATTTTTATTTTCTTACCATAGCATGATTTCTATGGGATTTTTTTTTATCTTTAAGGCATCTGAGGCCATTAGATGTGCTATAACTCTCTAACCATATAACAGGCCTATGAGATTCTTAAAAATTGGGGGCCCCAAACAATTTTGAGGTGCACAATGATTAATATATATTAAAGATTATCTAATTTATTATGTTGTAATCAATATCGCTAATTATGGTTAGTTTAGGAGAAATTTTTACAAAATAAAAACCTACATTTGAGGGGGGGGGGGGGTTAATATATTTCAAAGATCATCTAATAAATAATAGATTTATGAAATTTAATCAAAATCAAAAATTTTGAGAAAAAAACTAAAAAGTACATCAATAAAGCACTAGTACCCTTTGGCCCATTTTACTGAAAAGATTCGATGGGTTACCTAGCTTAAATATAAAATTTCAGCCTCAGAAGTCGTTTCTGAGAAATTTGGACAAACACAGAGAGAGAGACAAATCATTTTGCGAGATCCAATTTTTAGATTCAGGGGACCTGAAAACGTGTATTTCCTTTCAAATCTCGACATCGATTTTTCCTGCGATCGCAATATTTTCTTACTATATATTTTTTATAAGGTTAAGAGAAAGTAAAAAATGATTAGCCCTGTCCCTTGGAGTAGAGAGAAAGGTGTTGCCTCAAGTACCAAAGATCAGCAGATTCCTTTCTAGCGACAATAATTTATTTAAATTATATTGACTAGCCAATAATATAAATAAATAAGGACGGAATCCAAATGGCCTCAGATGCAGAAAGACCTAAAAAAAATAAGTTTAGAAAAAAAATCTAAAGATAGTTCATTGGTTAAAACACTCAGGGGCACATTTTACAGGTTCGACTATCGCAAATATCTTATTTTTTCAATTTACGATTAATATCTAAATATTACCAATAAAAAAATTTGTTTTTGATATATTATATTATCTATACGAAGGGCATAGATGTCAATCAGTTCGAATCCAGCAAACAAATAACAACCGAAAATATACAGTTCTTGATTAACAAAGAGTTGTGGCTGTGGATTTGATGGAGTCAAAAAATTAGTCAAGACTCGTGCAGCCAATTTTATTTTAATTTATTGCCCTACCGCTGACGTTTCGGTTCCAGGTCTAGGATATACATATTAATTATTGCCTGAAGGCAATAAATTAAAATAAAATTGGCTGCACGAGTCTTGACTAATTTTTTAAGTGAAGAAAAAAATTTTTGTATATTTTCTGGTATATAAATGGAATTACCCAAAAAATTAAATCATCAAGCACATTGTTTGTTAAACATAGCGTCTCGCGCTCCTGGTTAAGAGCCACTGATTTAAACTAGAAAGCCATAGATCCTCGAATAATTTATCCATATTTATTTGATAAAACATCTAAGGGCTGGTTGTTTCATCTATAGTTAGTCAGCTAACTATCAAATTAGCTAAGGGATTCTAGTGTTAAGTTAGCAAAGGAATGTTAATTTGATAGTTAGCTAACTAAATAAACAACATACAACCAGCCCTTAATCTAAAATAAAGATGAATAATAACGATCTTCTTAAAATGAAAAAAAAAAAAATATTTAGCATAATTGAAGTTTTCATATTTGTTTCATTAATAAATAGTTTTTGATATTTTAACTGTGGTTTATTTAAAATTGTAAAAGTCAGCGCATCCCCGAGATTTTTATTAGTTAAATGTCAAACTTTGTTCGCAGCCTATGATTATAACGTCATCTTGACGCGACACTCATTAGCCAATCAGTAACCCGTTATGCCGACATTTTCAGATTATAATATTGTAAAAAGTCACTCTTTATGTAGCCTTTTTAGCTACAAATACATGATATATAATTCAATGTGTAGTTCAGATCTTAGGAGAAAATGATGGAGAGCAGTCAGATGAATACAAATATTTAATTTAATTTTTTATTATTAATTGTTAACGTTTGTTCGCACTCTATCAGAGCAATTAATTGTCAGATTTGATACAAGGTATAATTTTCAAAAATATAATAATATTGTATTATTACATTTCCCAGATATTATACTCACCTTGTATAATATCGGACAATCAATTGTCCTGATGAAGAGTGTGATAGGTCCCTGAAACGTTAGCAATTAATAATAAAAAATTAAATGAAATATTTGTATTCATCTGGCTGCTCCCATCATTTTCTCCTAAGATATGAACTACATATTGACTTAATCATCAATTAGACAAATCGTAAAGGATCTTGCATTTAGAGATTGACAATCTGGAGTCTTTGTCTTTGTGATTTATATCCCAATTATCTCTGAAGAAGGTCAGAGAATAAATTATCGGAACAGTGTATGGTATTTTATAAAAATAAACAGCCTGAAATTTTTTATTATTTATTAATTACATTAATGTTCATTAATTTTTCTTAATTGAAAGGGTATTAGCAGAGAATAATTAGATAAATATCGTAGTTGGTCAGAGCAATCAAATATTTTCAAAATAATATAAAAGGTTTTATAAAATGTTGGCCTATAAAGACGCCGAGTACTGGTGAAGAGAAGAGCTGTCATAATGTTTCACGTTTGTGTTCCAGCGATTGATGTGTTTGTGTTTTTTTGCGCAACCCTCGTTTTGAAGATGGACTCAAATCGTTTATGAGGTTGCGCCATCAAGCTTTGAGAGGTGTAGATTTATCTCTGACAAAAACAGGCACCGACCAACC
The DNA here is from genome assembly GCA_010014785.2 of Anisolabis maritima. Classification (NCBI taxonomy): domain Eukaryota; kingdom Metazoa; phylum Arthropoda; class Insecta; order Dermaptera; family Anisolabididae; genus Anisolabis; species Anisolabis maritima. Next base: position 14,897 of record JAAAKE020106043.1, read on the forward strand.
CTTCTGCCAAAATACCACAAGTACTCATCAAAAAGGAGTTTTCAAATATACCAAGTTCAAAAAGAAGAGTTCAAGAGTCTTTCAAGTCAAGAATGATGAAAAGATTTGAAATAAAATTTTATTAGACAAATAAATAAAAATTTCTCAAGAATAGTGCCAAGGAAATTCAGTCATGGATAAGAAATAAAACGAAAAAAATAAAACGAGATCATTGTCGAGCATTATGAACAAATATTAGATTATTCATTTCAAATCAAAATATTGTGTATAAGTGTATAAAACATGTTAGAAATTATATGCAATAAATAAATAAAAAATCCCAAATGATATGCGAAAACTCTGAAAATATGCCTAACAAAATGAAGAAATATCTAATATATAATAAGCTGCCCGTCATGAATTTAAATATATGTGGCCCAAGAAACAAAAAGTTTGGAGACCCCTGCTCTAGGTGATTGAAACTCTCAACTTTTGATACGTTTCTGGTTTATTTCATAATACCATCATTATTATATGCACTAAGTTGACTGTTGAAGTTATAAAATAAAGTAGAAACATTTCATCAGTTGAAAGTTTCAATCACCTAGAGGCTTCTTCCTTGGCTGCCTGTTCCTTTTTTCTTCAATGTTATGGAGAATAAAATTTGATAAATATAAAAATGGATTCGTTAAGATTTTTGTTGAAAAACTTAGCAAGGTTATAAGACTTATTAAGAGAAGAATGGCTAAGCAGAGAGAGGATATAAGAATATGAATGAATAAGAAAATTTCTGACCTGTTTAGTAGATATATTATACTGTTGATAGAAAATTGGAGAGGAGGCTTACCTGAAACAAAAGAAAAAGTAAAAAATGAAATTATTACACGTTTGTATAGTAAGTAATAAGTTAATTTTTAAAAATTTATAAATTTTCAAGGCTCGGATTATGATAAAAAAGCTTGAATAAATATAATGATGACACAGAAGCAATGGCTGCTAATTTCAAGTTTTTATTAGCATTACATTTTTCAAATCAGTTTAAGGCAACTTACAACTTCAACCTGGGAGGGGAGGGGGGCCACTCCCCACCAGATAGAAAGGAAATTGGAAAGAAATTATATTACGAACAATGCCGCCCCTTCCAACAAATAACCTGCCTAGGCTATTAATACTAATAATAAAGTAATTTGTCCTTTCTCTAGCTAAATATTTTTTATTTTTCTTTCTTATACCCTTTTATTTTGAGAGTTATCGTGAATCAAAATTCATTTTGCAGCCTTTTTAAACATGCTAGAATATTTCAAATATGATTTTCAAAAGGTAATAAATTTAAAGACACTACAAGAAAAAACGGGAAGTTAATGAGCTGTAATATATTAAAAACAAACTCCAAAAATTAAAAAGAAAATGCACAACGAAAATGAAAATTCTCCCTATGTAAGCGTTTTCCGTGAAAAGATAACATATACGCTTCTGTCTTTTTTTACATTGTAACGTGTAAAAATAAATACATATGAAATATTAAATGGTTGCATTAATTCGTGCCGTTTTTGTACTTGAAATATTTATTATTTTCATATGTTACAATCGGACATCAATCAAAGTAATCGCCTTTGCTTTGTACAACTTTTTGCCATCTTTCTGGTTCCTTGTCGGAAGGGGGGTTGCAATCATCGACCCATGGCATGAATCAATGCACCCACCTCGTGCTCATACGTCACTATTCGCTGAGTGGTTAGTTTTAGGTTTAAAAGTAAGAGCAAAGCGTAAAAAGAGACTTAGATAGAATAAGATAAAGATGTTTAATGATTATTTCAAATGAAAAAAAAAGAGATGTTATATTTTATAATATATAAATGATTTAGACTTATTGAACTAATAGAATTAATGAATAATTTATGTCAGAGATTGTAAAATAAATACATTAAAATTCAGATTTTATGATATCTAACTCGTTGCTTTGACTGAAGTTTATTAGAGTTGAGAATACAAATATGATAATTCCACACACATATACACATACCAATGACGCCATTTCCTTTTCAAGTAATTCCTAAAATCCAACAAAGTCTATTTTAATGGAGTTATCTTTCCAAATTTTTAGTATCGTATATAAAAACTTTTACGGGTACTTGATATGATTCTATTTTAAGTGAGAATTAAGAGTTCACTTCTTTAATATTTTCTCTTTTAATATTAATGGGGAAAATGTACATATCTAGATCAATTTTAATCAAAATTAATTTTTTTATTTCTTGAGGTATTTTATAAATTTAAGAGCCATTAAACAAAAAAGTAAAACATAATTGAGAGAAAAAAATTAAGAAAGAATTGTAATGTAATTTATATTAAAATATATATTTTAATATAATTATTAGACATCTTGAATTTTTATCTTCAAAATGGAATATATAATTAAGGCATGATAAGAATAAGAATTTTTCTATTAAAAATTTTAATAATACAAACATTTTGTATTCCTTAATTCATTTTTTTCTTTAATTGAAAATTGTTTTTTAATTTGAGAATTTAAGATAATTTCCCTCATTCATCCCCTTTCCACACTTAGCCCCTTCCCGGCCGCGCCACGGTACCTGGTGTAGGGAATCCGGCAACCAACACGAACCCGCGT
>JAAAKE020106054.1:0-10314 GCA_010014785.2 Anisolabis maritima
ATATTGATAACCTAAAAAGACAAGGGATGTGGGTTCGGATCCCAGGCAATCCGAATTTATTTAAATCAATTGAGTACTAATATAAATATGCCTGGATAATTTGTATCGTAATAAATTCATATCTGTGTATATTTTAAATGCTTTCTATGGCCCAAGATACCGAAAAGTACTAAAATAACTGGCTAAGCCTTGCAAGCTGAGTTTCAATCAGTTAAGGCGTACGATCGCAATTGTAACTACAGAATCACACATACGACATTGTCAAATCTTTTTTTTTTTTTTTTTTTGTTTTTGAGTGAGGACCTCCTCACTTTGTTGTGATTCAATCTTTAAAAAAATCATCATAACGACTACTAGACTTTCCTATAACTTATCCCCCTTTGAGCGTTTAGGAAAGTAAAAATGCTATAATTCTATAAAAAATAGTCTCAATTAAGAAAGGTTACATAATTATAGGCAATTTCTCTCTTCTCCTCTACTAATGTGAATTTAATTGGCAATAAATATATTTTAATTAATAAGTTGAAAAAATTACGTTAATTAAAACCGGGGAGCCATTTCTTTTCCTCCCTCTCTCTCTCTCTCTCTCTTCTATTCTATTTCACCTCAACAGGGAGGTGTAAAAAGGGGGTGGGATATGATTTACCCTCTCTTCCAAGCCCCATTCCTCTATATAGTGAGTGGCTTGGCGTTATAATGAAACGATTATACGGCCCAGCCGCTTGGTAAACGTAACCTAAAAGGGATGCTGCAAAGAACGAGAGAGAGAGAGAGAAAAGAGAGAAGAAAAAGGAGGAGTAGCAGAAGCAGCCCTTAGAGCTTGTAATCGGCAGCCCTTCCTTGCCTCGATCGATGCTGCCCGCCCCGTACATCTTTGGTTTCCATAGAAACCGTCTCCCTTTCTCTCTCATAAAAGTAAGCCTCTGCAAAGTAAGTTAAATCTACAACTAAAATCTTATTCGTTTGATTTTTTTTCTCTACCTATTAAAATTGTTTAATTTTAGAAAAAAATGTAGTGGAATTCCCTGGCTTTATGAAAAACAATAACCAAATTAACGTTTCGAGGAAGGAAAAAGATTCGAAAGAGACAAAAGAGATCTTTACTCACAATCCATGACCCATGACCATCAAAGTGAATGAATAAATTTCTATCAGTCTAAATCCACTCGGCAAATTTTCAAGATTATTTCCTTATCATTTTAATATTAAATAATATGAAGCCGAAAGCCGGGTGAAATTTCCTCCATTGGTTTAATATGGCACTACAAAAATATTTTGCAAAAGATAGTGAAGACCTATGTGTGCCAAAAGTTTTAGGGAAAAGGTTTCATTTGTTGAAATGGTGTAAAATTGATCATTTCGGGGAGGGGAGGATCCCATAAACCGTCCTTTGAATGCGTCCCTAATTCAATGTAAATAGAATTTTATTTATTAAATCCACTGCTATACAAAACAAATTCGAATTTTTACCGCTGCTGATTTTTTCTTAGGAAATAGTAGCTACATGTTTGCTATTTCCTTGTACACTGGTTTACATATATTTAAATTGTAAACTCTCAAATGCCGAAAAGAGTATAAATTCTGTTTGAAAATAATTATAGCAGATAATACCAGAATTTGGCTATTTCGGACAAAACAGGAAGATTTTCATAACGGCATGAAATAAAATAATAAATATCCTTACAAGTTTAATAATACAATAATTCATAGGATATGAACTAGCGACCCAGGGCAGAAGCTCAGAGGAGTGACCTCACGCACTTGTTTTCTATAATTTCAACTAGGGTCACTCATTTTAGATTTGTTTTTTTTTTTTTTTATAAAATAATTTATTTTTATGGACTATACCAGAGTTTCGCAATTTCGGAAATTCTTATAGAGCTCTCAGTTTTCAATGACGTGAAGACAAATTTGAACAAAATTTCTAAATAAATTATTATATTATATTATAAACTTTTAAGCTAATTTCTTGCATTTCTTAAAGAAAAAATATTTTTTTTTTTTTTAATTGAAAGATTAGAAGTGGCGCCCCTTTAAGTCAGTATAGGCGCCGCGGCGCATAATTTGGGAACTTCTAGACTATATCAAGAGAGTTATTAAATGTAAATCATCTGGATTATCTTAAGTTGAAATTTTGAGCCTACGTATTTTTTAATAAATTATTTAGATCAGGGGTTCCCAACCTTTCTGGAATCATGGACTGATAAATTTTTGGCAAGAGAATTGCGTTCTTACTTGCGGTTTTTGAAATATTTTATACATAATATTATTTCATTCACTTGTCATTTACCGGAAGGGGTTTTTCCTTATGAATCAAAAATAGATCTCGAATTTAACTAAAAATTCTTTTTTTTTTTTTTTTTTTGGTCATTGAGGCTATTTAGGCTATTTATTTAAAACGAATGGTAGCCAATTGAATTTAAATAAATGTTATCACTCAGGATGGGAAGCGAACCTCTGATCTTTTGATCAGATGAACCTCTGACTTAACAAGTCGATCGGACTAACCCAAGCGGTCAACTTTGCCGAACATTTTCTAACAAATGGTATTGGAGAGACACTTAATAAAGTCCAAAGATATTTTTTGTCTATAATTTGATAAATAGCTCTGTCAAGTCTATTCAATTTATTTTCCAACAAAAGATATTTGAAATAATTAATAAAACTTTTATTTAATCGTATTTTTTTTCGGCGTTAGAAGAAAGTCTTGTGGCACCTATTTTTATTGTTAATTATTTCATGATTTAAAAAAAAAAAAAAAAAAAAAAAAAAAACTTGAGGCAATATTTAATCTTTAAACATAAATTCTTATCCTCTTCATACGGATTAAATTATTCTTTTTCTTTTTTATGCATTTTTATTTATTTATTTTTTTTTTTAGATCAAAAATCTCCTGTCTCCTCTTTTATTCAGTTATATCAGTGTTTATATGCAGGGAGAGAGAGAGAGAATAAGGACCAAAAAGGGATGAGATGAGAGAGCGCTCCTCCTCCTCTCCGAGAGGATCTAATGGAATATTATAGCGCCTCCCTTAGAGTTTACAACAACGATTGCTCTAGGGATGGGGCTCTCTCTGCAGTAGCAGCATCAGCTTCCATGCTCAAAAATATTAAGAGCTCCGAGTCGAGAAATATTTTAACAAGCCTTTTAAATAGAAATGACAGGACAAAATTAACAAGATTAAAACACGCTGATATTATTTTGATTTTATTTCAACGAAAATTTAAACTTTAATATGTTAATAAAGTCGCTTCATTTATTATTTAGTGAATATTAAAAAAAAAAAAAGGAAAAAATATTTTTTTTTTAAAAAGAAATTTAGAAGTGTTAATAATTCATTGAGTATCAAGTGAAATATTTATTGATCAAAAGGAGGATTGCTTTAATTCAGAGTGGAGGGCTGAAGGGCTTGCAGCAAAAAATAAAAATCTGGCGATGCAGTAACCTTCCCTACCAATTATTTTAATATTAATATTTTATTCGAACAGGAATTTTGTTTTAACTAGATATCGAATGGCATCAGAAGCGGACTGCAGAAATTTTTTTGGTCCCCCTCTAGAAAGATAAATAAAATAAATATTGACTCATGCAGCAAACTGGGCCACCCACGCGCCGCGCCCTGCTGACCCTATTGTTACGCCAAAGAATGGCATTATTTTTTGTCACATGGGGATAGCCTCGATTCAAAAGCCGCTCCATATTTCAAAAAAGGGTGTATTTTTTATTTTTCCTTTTTAATATATTTAACAATCATTTCTTAAATTTTTTTAAAGTCTTTTTCGGCATCTGAGACTCCGTTCATATTTATTTAAATCATTTGCTATCCAATATAATTTAAATAAATTTTTTTCGCTTTGGACAGGGGTGCGAACCTCTGACCTTTGGTACATGAAGGAGACTTCTACCTCTGCTCCAAGGGACAGGGTCCCTTAAAATTTAATTTAAAATAACTTTTCTGAAATTTTGAAATATCAAAAATAGAGACAAAAAACTAAAAGCCTGCCCTTCACGGGCTTTATCTACAAAATATATATTATATAATATTCTTCAAATATCTCATGCCCCCACAAGACACTCACTATAATATAAGAGAATATATATGCATACATACATTGTTGTATATTATACAGGATTAATTATAACAACTTGGGGCATATAGTTACGAATAAATTTTGTCCGAAACGTTTCGTTTCTTTCTTTTGTTACAATCTGGCCTCTACTTCCTGCGCCAGGCTACATAACAAACAAAGACCAAAATATTCAGTTGATATAAATTTAATTATTTTTTATTTTTTTTTTTTAAGTCTTTTCGGCATCTGGACTCCATCCTTATTTATTTATATTAATTGGTAACTATTATAATATAAATAAAATTTCGTCGCTCAGGACGGGAAGCAAACCTCTGACCTTTGCTACGTGAAGCCAGACCTCTAGCTCTGCTCAAGTGACAGGGTCTAAATTTAATTATGTAATTAGTATACATACTTTTAAAAAAATCATTGAAGCACATTTTGAGATAATAAAAAAAAAAAAAATAGTAGTGTTATTTCTGGTTGACTGATTTTAGTCAAAACCTTTAGTATTCATTAAAAATAAATTAACTTATTCTTATGTTTTAGGTTGGCGTAATTTTTCACCTAATGGAAATATAAGAACAAATTTGGAAAAGATGACACCAAGCACGTTCCCAAGATCTACTTGATTTGTTTTGCTACTTCAAGCTTCCACTTGAAATTGCTCTAAGTTAGATTTTGACGTCTTTCCCTGTATTTAGAGGTAGGAGATAATTCAGACACCCCTACCCAAAGCCAAAAAAAATAATTAGAAAAATCGATCGAAATTTTTAATGAAAGATATTACAAAAATAATAAATTTAAATTGTATTTATTATAATAAGAACTTGTAAAAAAAGAAAATCCAATGCTGGGAAAATATTTCATTTCCCCCCACTCCTACTCTCTAAATGCACACCTAACTATTCTACTACCTAGAGAATAAACTTGAAATTGTCACAAGAAAATGCTAAAAAAAAGTTCCTTTTCATCGCACACTTCCATGAAAGCGATAGTAAAATTGAATTAATTGAAGTACGAATTGCTCCACCACCCACCGTATTCTCCAGATCCAGTAACTATTATTTGTTTTTTAACAAGAAATGATGGCTCCAGTGGAAGAAATTTCCATCAAATGAGGATGTCGAAAGTGAAACAAATGGATATTTTGGAGCCCTTGACAAATCATACTAAATAAAAGGACTCTATCGCTCTCGGAGGAAATTATTTTGAAGTTGATAAAATCAATTTTTGGCAAAAAACTGCTTTTTTTTTCATTGCTAGTCCCGGGAGTTTTCACTCCATGTAGTATTTGGCCCAAGATGCTAAAAAGTCTACAAAAAATACAAATTTATTTCTTTCTGAAAATTTATTATTTCTCTATTTAAAATTAAAATTAATTTTATATTGAAATATTAAAATAAAGAAAATTTATTTATTTTGCTGTCAACATTTCGTACTCTAGTCGCGTTTTTCTTGAGGACAGTCAAATGTCAAACAAAAATTACAAATCTTGTGCTAAGATATAATAATTTTCTTAACAAAATTAATTAAAAACATCAACAACGTTTGCCAACTTTTGATTTTTGAGTGACATGACTCTGTGTTTGTGTTTTTGTTCATTTCTCCAGAAAAGCTAGAAAAGGTCTATTCCATGTTCAAATTGTAACATTACTGTTTCCAAGCACTAAATAATAAGTGAGTTTACTTTTTGCTAGTTATTTTTTCTAAATATTTTGTTCAAAATGAATTGCACTTGTCACGCAATGCGGGAGGACAATTTAAAATTCAAATATCCATGCGGTGGCTTAAGATTTAGATTCAAACATCTTGCTAGAAAATCGGAAAAAAATGGAGCAACCAAAATCAATAGATCGTTTTGGGCTTTATTTATAAATTTACTGCTGTCAACGGTACGGTAATTGATATAAAGAGTTATAATTTTTAAAAAGACATTTATGATAATATTTTAAGATTTTGTTATAAGGCCTTCTCTTTGTGCTGGTTTTCTTTGTTAAAATGCTCTCCTTCCGTCCATTAACGGCTCAACTTCAAACATCCAATTGGAGATATGAGAAAAAACTCCTTTACTTATTTTTGTGTTGATGGAATACATCGTTACCCGAAATAAATAAATAAAAAGTGAGAGATTTATTTTATATTTTAAATTGGTGATTTACGATTTTCAATCTTATATGCTTTGTCATAATAAATTTAAGGAAAATATTTATTGACAGGTTACAAATATAGGCCTTTACTTTATTTTCATATGCCCAGTTCACTCACATAAGAAACTGCCATCTGGTGAGCACGAGATTTCCGAGCCAAGTCTGGCTTTTCTTCTCTACTTTAAATACCTGCCATTTTCCCTCTGCGACTCCAAATTAGACAAAGAGTAAAAAGACAAGGAAATAAAAAGAAGAAAAAGTTCCGCCTACTCACACATGGAGATAAAGTATTTGCTCGAATTCTGCGAATTTCATGATTTTTTTATTTTATTAGAAAGAGTAGGTAGCAGGTGAGAAGCCTCTACGATATTTAAAACCCTCAGGTTTGAGCAGAGGCAGATTTCTGCGCAGGCACTCGAGGCGCGTTCATAAATCAAAGATGGCTCAAAATTCAGCTCTCAAAATAAAAAAAAAAAATATTATTTTTTATATCCATGGATTATTAGATTTTTTTTGTTTTACCTATTGAAACTTAATAATGCTAGTACCAATAAGTTTCAATTTTTACAATCTGAACATTTGCAAGCTTTTAAATACCGCCAGGCAGTTGCAATTTTATATTGGTTAATTTTCAATGTTATTTCCCTTTGGACCATCGGTATAGTGCCAACCAGAGTAAAAAAGTGGTTAGAATACACACTCTAGGATGTAGGGGTAAAGAAAATATTTAGAGAGGGAATGGACTCAAAATTGAATTGCGTCTGGGGTAAGTGTATGTGTGTGTAGTGTGTTTGAGACGTTTCGGCTTAATTTAATAATACCATCATCAGATAATGTGAACTCAAATGAAAAAGCATTGAGTCAAAATTTAAGAGTTTGTTGTATATTTAATATATAAATGCCAGTCAATGCTATCAGGTGACTAAATTTTTATATATTAATATATAATAATTCATACTATAAGAGATGCCACCGGGAGAAGAACAGACTGTCTCGTCTTACGGCCTCACTTCCTATTCAAAATAAGCAAGGAAAAGATCAGCCATATAAAGGTTAGAAGAAGTGCCAGTCCTACATCGGGCATCTCATAATTTCCTTCCACATTTCCACTTGGTGAGTATATAGCCGTTGGAGAGCTGTGAAGCTACAAAGCAGGCTATATAAAATTCCTAATTTTAATTTAATTTCCTTTAATATGGATCTTTCATAAGGGTGGAGCGACGAGCCACTTATATAAGAATAAAGAAGATATTAAAGAAGTTAATGTTAAAATATATATAAACTTTTTCTTTCTCCATAAGTTTTAAAAAAATAACTTAATCCAACTTGAAAATATTCCATTAAATTTTCAGAAAAAAAAAAAAGTTGTTGTGTAGTATAATTTTGCTAAACTTAAACAAGATGTGATTGATTGAATATGCATGAATGAATGAAATGAATATGATAGGAAAGAAAGGAGAGCTAGAGAGAGAAGTGGTTGTGGCACGGCACGGGGGCCGAGGGAAAGGGGGAGGTAGAGAGGAAATGGTATGATTAAATTTCCACCGACGAGGAAGATTATGCGAAAAATTAATACAGCCCTCCTGTGTGTGTTGGAGGAGGCATGATTGCCTCCCTTCCTTTCTTCCTTCTTTCTCTTTTCTGGTTGGTGGGATATTCGCTCCTGCCCGTCCTCTGATGGCGGCAAATTTATCCCGTGGGATATCCTCTCTCCCTCCTTCCTTCCTTTATTCCATCTTTTTTTTTTTCCCCCTCTTTCCTAGTGCAGAATCACCTTCTGGGGAATCACTGAAAAATACCGCATTATCTGTGCGCAAAAAAAAATTAAATCATCTCATGATACCTGGATTAAAAAAAATCTGATGTGATGGCGCCACATCACACAACTTTCTCTTCCCTAGGGTAAGGGAAATTGTGATGTGCTGTCACACCATCGGGCGCGCTTGGTAGCCGGTTAACAATGTTAATTTACTTTTCATTTTTAGCGATTTTTCGTTTTTGTGTATTAATAAATTCTCACTCCTCAATATTATTATTATTTTTTTTTTAAGTCTTTCGGCATCGGAGGCTATTTAGACTCCGTCCTTATTTATTTATATTAATTGGTAGCCAATATAATATTAATAAAATTTTGTCTCTCACAACGGGAAGCGAACCACTGGCCTTTGATACATGAAGCGAGACCTCTACCTCTCCACCAAGGGACAGGGCCAATGAATATTATAAAAAATCTAATAAAATTAATTTAATTGGCAATTAAATCCCGTTTATTTATAAACATAAGAATTTTTTTTTATTTATTTCCCCATTGGGGTATATCTTTTAAAAATACAATTAACAATATATAATCTTATAACTTAAATATATAAATATAATACAATTGAAAAATAAAAATAAATAATATACAAAAAGTAATATACAGAGAATAAAAAAAATTTATAAAATTAAATAATATTCATTATTTACTTGTAAAAAATATATATAAATACTTCTATATCTATGCATTTTAGTGAAAGAATTATTCATGCAAAAAAAAATAAATAAATAAATAAATTTTATCATTTGATTCTATTGTATTTGTAATCATTTTCGCAGAAGGAAATTTCTAGAGGCAGTGATTTGCTTCCTGTCACTAATCGATAAAATTTATTTAAATTATATTGGCTATCAATTAATTTTAAAAAAATAAGAACGAAGTCTAAATGGCCGAAATGAATGAATTTTTTTTTTAAATACAAATTATTATATTAGAATATATCGCAATATATTATTCTATTTTATAATTGTTTCTAAATTTATAGGTCTCTATTTATATATACATATTTATTATATATCCAATATCCTTGTACCCCCAATTCTAGCTAGACCACTGTTTATAAATGACGCACAAAGAAATGATTTTCTCAAAAATTGTGAATTATCCACTTTTCTTCGTGTTTAGGAACGATATATTATTATATATATATAATATATTATCAAATTTTTAAATGAATTAAATTCAAAATGTTTTTCTTATTAATCAATGAATAAATGAAAAAAACAATTTAGTTGATTGACTACTAGTATCTCTTTTTTAGTGAATTTTGATGATATATGTCGAGTTGTTTATCCTCATTTTTCCTCAAGAGCATTGAAGTGTTTTTTCAATCCCCATCTCCTCTTCATTGCTCAGTGCCTGAGCCAATATATAATTTAAATTTCCTCTTAAAACGCGGCGCTAACTGGCGACTCTTTTACAACATGGTTGCCGCGTGCTTTCGTACCACTTTCGGTTTGCATTTTTTTTTCACCTCGGTCACACAAGTTGGCTGCCTTTTTGCTGGTATCATGTCGAATATGTCTTGAAGAAGGGTGGATATCTCCGAGGGCAGGTAAAAAGTTTGGGCCGTAAAGCCTTGCACGAATTACACACACGGCGAGCATTTACCGGCCGAGGAGCCACTAGTTAATTCATTTTTATGACATTAAAATGAAATTGAACAAGTTTATTGCTAGAGGCAATTTCCCATGCTGAAGATTGTTCAACTCAAACCACCTTTCTAAATCGCAATACAACACATTTAAACATTTCAACTTTGTAGCTGCTCTTGCTATTGTTCCGGTTCTTGTTTTATAAATGAAAAATTTTTATATTTATTATATAATAAATAAAAAATTTTATTTTAAATATATTTTCAACATAATGAGCATGAAATTCTAATTTACGTTAAATTATTATAGTAGGGCCTTTCTCGGAAAATCCATCGGGCAGAGAAGGCGATGCAAAACCTCTACAACAGAATAAACCTAAAAAAAAAAGTAAAATAGATAAGAAAAAGTAAAAATGAACACAAATTTCATCAAAATTTGGTGTGATGTGCTGTCACATAGCCGTTTGATGCCAATTTAAGACCAATTTAATCGTTAGAGTAATAAACAGAATAGTTACTCCCGTCGTTTATCCGAAGAACGGCAAACGACTACGTCAGACCAAATAATTTTTTTTTTTTGGGGGGGGGGGGGGGGGGGGATAAGTGTTAATACATTTCAAAAATGATCTAATAAAAAATTGATATTTGAATTTTTTTTAAAAAAATTTGGGGGAATTTTGAGAA
>JAAAKE020106065.1:0-17505 GCA_010014785.2 Anisolabis maritima
GAACTCGGTTATTCAAAATAGCGTTATTCGCATTATGGTTTGGCTGATAATTTTCATCGTTCCCCTTAGAGAGAGGACAATATTTTACTTCTATCTTTAGTTATTTTCATGAGCTAAATTTTCTAATTTAATGTGGATCATTTTCTTCTAAAAGCTTCCTTCTTCTTTTCGAATTGCCATTTTTCCAACTATCTCGTATTGATTGATTTTTATTACCACCGAAAAGTAATGTAGATGTAAAACAAAATTTATTAATCTTTAAAACAGAAAAAAAAGTAAATTTTTAAGATGTTAGGTTATTTATATTTATGGTTGTGACCTTACCAAAGGGCGGGGTTTTTAGTTATTTCCCTTCCATGAAAATATTAAAAGTCACTTTAAAGTATCTTTTAAAAATGGCTCTTTTTAATTTTCCTCCATTCATTACTATAATTAAAAGAATTTGACATAATCAATCATTTGATATCATCAAACATGAAATATCTCTATAGAACATTAACGTAAATATGATTTGAGGGAGGGGGGGGGGGGGAGCAAACTTATTTTTTTAGAGATCTTTTTAATAAGGTGGAGTTGAGAGGTACGTTTTTTCTTATTTGCAAATAAAATAAACTTGTTAAATTAAAAAAAATTCTCTCTTGATTATTGATGTTTCTAATTGAAGAAGAATCGATTGGAATGAATTTTCTCGTAATTTTAACAGAGCTTTTTTGTACAAAGATCAATCATTTGACCTCTTGTGACCAAATTCATGACCATGAATTAACTAATATTTTTTGGATTTTAATCTAATTTAATTCTATTTATTTTAAATCATTATTAAATTAATTTTCCTTCATCTATTTCTTTCATTTTAGGAATTTTAGTTATTTTTTTTTTTTATTTTTTTATTTAGCCATTGGCCCTTGCTTTGGCCATAGGTGTATAAACGATAAAAAAAAAATAAATAAATATATAAACAAAATTGTGTAAAACATACAAATTAATTTTAGTTATATAAAAGATATTAAGAACAAAAAAAACACGTAAACTTATTAGTTCATCAAATCGAATCCTAATAACAATTATTTATCTTAATAACTTGAATTTAATAGCGAAATCCGGTGGATACCAACTTTTTGACCATACCTCATCAAATTGCTCCTCTTAAAATTCAAATCAACCCCATTTGGGGCGTGTCCCCTCGCTTGTAACCGCGGGTTTAATTAGAATTTTAACTTATTCTGGTTGATGGGCAAATTAAATAGCTTCGGCACTACCCATTTTATCTTGACATCTTTTTTGAACCATTCTAAGAATATTTCTGCAAAAGTGAAAACAGTGTAGTCTTCAACGGTTTGAAAGGGACATTAAATCTAAAGACCAAAGTCGCGGAAAACACCTACCACCGAAGTCAAACGGCGCAGCTGATTCAAAATATATCGGAATGATAAAGGAAAAACATTCAATTAATTATAATTTATTCATATTGAATATTTTACAGACTTCAATCACATTATTTTAATTAATTATTTTAAAAAGCCAATTAAGTTGATGAGATCCTCTTTTCTATTTCACTCTATATCTCACTAGTTATCTTTATTGTATCAAACATAGCTAGATGGAAGTTAAAGAAATAAAGAAAAAAATCCATTTACTAAATTAATTGACCTATTCTACTTCTATATTCACGAAAATTAGATATTTAATTAAAAATAAAATCTATATATTAAAAGGTCATCTCTCTTATTAATTTACGGTTTTATTTTTGGGATCAGCTTCAGTGGCGCACTTAACGAATGATAAATTAATAGAGTGGAGGGGACCCCATTAGTTTAGCGCCAGTGGTCCCAAAAGGTCAATAAAATATTCTATTATACGATTCCACTATGAAGGAGGGCAATAATATAAATAATAATCAAAAAATGTGATTTTTTCCATCAGTTGAATATATAAATAAATATATTTGGGAAGATACGATTACCCGAGGAGATAAAGCCACACACAGGTTCAAATCCACTTCAAGCCAAACAAACTCTATGGAAAAAACTGGAACCCGCTCCAGTATAATCCCAAGAAAGTTGATCTCTAACTATAATATATCAGTCACTGACACTGCCTAAAGGGTTGGTCAAACTATCACCTTTCAGATAAGACCCAGCCTTATATTAAGTGGAGTGTTTCTTAAAACTAACAAATGTGATTCTTGATTCCAGATCTACCAACATCTTCGCTGGTACAGCAACCCGTCCGAGCAACGTTGGATTGTGCGCATCCTTTTTATTGTCCCCATCTACGCCTTCTACTCATGGGTCTCGTTGCTCTTCTTCAATGCAGATTCCTATTATGTGTACTTTTTCACCGTTCGCGATTGTTACGAGGCTTTTGTCATCTATAACTTTCTTTCTCTATGCTATGAATTTCTCGGAGGCGAGGGAAATATCATGAGCGAAATTAGAGGTTTATATTTATCTATTGTTTTTTATTCTCTTCATTATTTTATTACTTTTCTTACATCTTCTTACATACCAAAAATCACCTCATTTAACTTAAATATATAAAATAAAGGCTATTTTCAGCTAAACAAATAATATTAAAAAAATAAAATTTTATAAAAGTATTTTTTTATATCTTCCTGGAATTAATTAATTTAAATCTCTAAATTTAATCTCTTGAATATTAAACATTTTATTGTAAGATTAAAGTTCTATTTATTCAAGATAAAGGAGATAAAATTACGTCTCAAAAAGAAAATGCAGAGTTAATAACAAATATTTTCTCAATAAAATATGGAGAGGTGAAAAATTAAATGAATAATTGATTAATTGTTTTGGGTACAAATTCACCCTTCTATCAGGACAATTAAATACCAATATTATCATAATATTATATAATTTTTAGTTAATGTTTATATTATATAGACTGTCGATAATGTTTTTCAATTATGTTTATGTTTAAATTTTTTTCTTCTCTGTTTAAAAATATAATAAATAGTTTTTATCTCAGATTTTCGAAAGAAAAAAAATTAAGTTCAATTGTGATTCGATAGTCAATGCGATTCGCTATTTTACCCAATTTTTTCAAGGATGTATGAATTAATAAATATCGAATTAAAAAAAAGTCAAAAAGTTTTTATAAAAACTTTATTTAACCCCAATTTTTTAAAAAACTTTTTGACTTTTTTTTGAACCTGCTCTTACAACTAATTAAGAAGTTACTGATATTGCGTAATAAATATTAAATTATTATTTTAAATATTATTACATCCACATGTATAATTTATTAAATATTCATCATATTTAATTTAAAAAAATTATTTTTATTAATTGTCTTTTTTTCTGTTAGGAAAACCGATTCGATCTTCATGTCTATATGGAACTTGTTGTTTGACTGGAAGAACCTATACAATTGGTTTTTTGCGCTTCTGCAAACAGGCTACTCTTCAATTTTGTCTTGTTAAACCAGTCATGGCTGTTGTCATAATTATTTTACAAGGGTTTGGCCATTATAGGTAACAATTATTCTTCATTATATAAATTACTCTTCTTTGAAATAATACACTATAAAATATTTTATTTAATTATTTAATTTTATCGAAATTTACCTTCAAAATTAATTCATTTTTATATTTTATATCCAAATTAAAATTCATTTTCAATCAAAAGAAAATTTTAGTTCTTTCACTGGACTTTAATTAGATCCAATATAAGGACTCCTCCCCTTCTGAAGCTGTAAATGAAAGTGAAATAAATTTTATGGAATTTTATTACACTTAATATATAAATAACAATAGTAGATATATAGATGATAATAATATAGTCATCAATTGTTAATACATTTTACATGAAATTTGGCCATCCGTCCTTACGTTTCTATTTAGCACTGACTTCGTTCATTTAATAATTTTGATCTGAATACCCATTATTATAATAGTATGGTCCCCTTTTAATTGATGACTATATTTTTGCTGTCACTTTGACATTTCGTTTGTGAGGGAAATTTGAATATTTATTTAAAACAAACTTAACAGTGATTTTTAGAATTGGTTTTTTTGCCCTTCTGAAAACAGGGTTTCTATCTTGTTAAATCAGTCATGGCTGTTATATAATTTTACAAGAGTTCGGGCTAGCTTTTATCCTAAATACAAAGTTTCAGGAAGGACAGAAAGGCGAGAGAGAGAGTTTGTCTTTTTTTATTCTCTTAGATAGTTATATCATATCCACAGCCATTTCTCTAAAATTTCAAAAAAAATTTATTTAATTCATTATTATTATTAAATTAATTAATTAAATTATTGTCTTAGAATGTAAAAAATAAATTTTTTTCTCTAAATACTTCAATTAACCTTTTTCTTTCTAAAACCAGTTTGAATTTGTTAACTGCATGTTTTACCATCTTAAGATTTTCTTACTATAGTATAATATATATTAATAAAATAAAAATAATTTTTTTAGAGATGGCGATTGGTCTCCAGATGGTGGATATCTCTATGTTACAATCATCTATAACTTCTCGGTTTCGTTAGCGTTATACGGCCTGTTCCTCTTTTATTATGCCACTCGAGATCTTCTGACTCCATTTGATCCTGTACTTAAGTTTTGTACCGTTAAATCGGTTATTTTCTTATCATTTTGGCAAGGAGTGTTGTTGGCTGTTCTTGAAAAAGCGGAAGTAATTGAATCAATTCCTGGCGTTAGCGCTGGTACCGTTTCCGCTGGCTATCAAAATTTTCTTATTTGTATCGAAATGCTTGCCGCAGCCGTGGCATTAAGGTACGTTTAAGTAATAATGTATTTATATTTATTATATTATGGTTTATTTTGAAAAAAGTATATTTAAATAAGAGGTCAAATGGGAACCTCTTCCCCCTCAGTTAAGTTATTTTTGTTTTTTATAGATAAAAAAAATCTCAAAATTATTTTTTAAGAAAGTCCATATTTTTTATTCAATTTCATTATCTTGATCGAAATTACTATTTTTTGGTGAGAGAAGAGAAAGGTAGATTGGAGCAAATGAAAGAAAATCCCTGAGAGGTTTCGGACAAAATTTATCCTCAGTCAATTATAGGCTATTTGTAATTAAGCCCAAAATTGTCACAAGTTCTGCATAATTTACGCGAATCCATGTGTACATATATATCTTTCATACAGTGAGTGTCGTGTGGTGACTAATATAATAATTTGCCTTCTACTTCCTTCACTAGACTCCTTAGCAACTGGCTACTAATCAATGGAATTTTTCAATTTGGATTAGAGGGAGAGGGGGAGGGAGGCAGTGATTTTATCCAGAGAGGGAGGCAGTGATTTTATCCAGATTTAAAATTTATAGGTTTCTATTAATAATATTTAGAATTTTCCCTTTTTTGTAAAACTTATTTTTGTACATCAAAAAACTAAACTTCATAAATTTTTCCTTTAAGAGATTAGTGTAATTATATATTTTCTCTTTCGCCCCTTCTTTCCCAGTCAATCATTCATGACATTTAGTGTAAGAAAATATCCAGCTCTTAAATATTTTATTTTTTTATTGATTTTCATACTGAACTTTTAATATTGACTTTTAAACTTAATCAAACATTCATATTTAAAATGTTTGTATGTTATCAAACCTTACTCAATGTATTCTCTATTTTGAATGACCTATTTGGTCCAACATGTCGACAATACTGACTAGTGAGCTCATTAACCTAAGTTTACAAGTTGTTAGGCAATAAAAAGAATTTATTATTATCTTAATATATATATTACCTAATTATTTTAAGAAATAAAAGCAATTTTTATTAGATTATATATTATTCTGCTTTCTGATAATAACAATTTTCATTTTTATAATAACACACTTAGTAAATTAGTAAAATTGCCTATTTCATCAATTAGGCAAATTTTTGTCGAATTGGTACCAAGATTGCCAATGTTGTAAAATAAGCACTACAATGCCTAACTAGTATGTGAAATCGACACTTGCTTAATTGTTAAGAAAATTATTAAAATTTAAATATCTTTTTAATGTAGAGAAAGGGAAATGTATATGATAATAAATTTGTTTCATCATTAATAATATCTGAAAAAAATGGACGCTATGTTCAACGATTCCTCTACCTCCTCAGTCAAATTACTCTAGGGAACAGTTAATTTGTTTTTGAATTGGTGTTGGTCCTGATTCAATATGGTTTGGTTTTATTATTTCATTTCGCTTCTGATCTTTTCATTTTGGTAAAAGCTAAAAATTTTTTAGTGATTTCCTTCGTCCTTAATTATTAATTATTTGTTATAAAGACAGATGATACCTAATCTCATAAACAAATAAACAAATACTTTGCTGATACGTTTCTTTTAATTTATTCTTTAGCTTCCCTTGTATTGTTTCATATAAATATTAGCTCTTTTTTTAATTAAATAATTTATTATAAATATAAACATATATTATGTAACATATTTATATATGTATATTTTTGACAGGTCTGCTTTCCCAGCACATGTGTATGCAGCAGCTGCAGGCGCTGGAGCAGGTCGCGACAGTCGAGGTCGTTCTGTCACCATGCAGTCAATTAGTTCATCCCTAAAAGAGACGATGAATCCAAAAGATATTATGACAGATGCCATTCACAATTTCCATCCTCAATACCAGCAGTACACACAATATTCAGCAGGTGGGTGTCGTTTTTAAATTATATCTATGCATGCGTTACAACCTTTTTTTTTGGGACTAAAAAAATTATTTTTTAAAAAAATTTCTCCTCCTCTCTTGCATCGCATTGCATGGCATTTGAATGTATGTAGGAATGAATGTTTGTATGTGGGTGTTAATTTACAGAATTAAGCTCGAGCAATCAGCCCTACGAGAAACTGTGAGCGCACGTTTTCAACCTGATAAAAAATATTTATATATAGTAGAAAATCGATTATCAAAAAATTTTAAAAGAATAATACATATCATATTTATTTGATTAATTTATTTTTCTAAAACTGTTGTGATGCCTGACTAGTTTTATTAAATATAGATATATTATATATTCATTTCAATTTGTTTAAATATTAAAAATAAAACCGATCTCTTTTTAAATAAAATTTATTTATTTATTTTAGTTCAGGATTTGTAAAGAAATTTCGAGATTATTTAAAGAATTCAGTATTTATAATATTTAGGTATATAAATATAATAGATTTATTCCAAGAGCAATTTCCAACTGTTTGAAATAATCAGATACATGCGCACTTCATTTGATTATCAAAAATGATCTGCTCATTGGCGACGGCTTCAAACAGTTGTAAACCGCTCTTGGAACAAACCTAATATTTTATTACTTCATTTGTAGAAAAATTAATAAAGATCCTAAAATTTTTAATAAAAATAATGAAATTAATTAATCGTAATGCAATTAATAAATTCACAAATTAGAATTTTTCACTTTCTATTAGGAATTATAGGAATTATTTAAAAATTAAATATTTGAAATAGAAAGTAATAAAATATTAACATAAAAAAAAGCCATTAATCTAATATCCATTTATTTTGAAGAATTGACTTGTACAAGTATAAATTTTCATTCACGCTTCTTCTTTGTAATATAGTATAAATGTATAAGAACTCTAGATGTATTATTATTTCGCAATTTCTTATAATATAAATATATCTGTGTCAGTTTATGAAGATTAGAATAGTATAAAAAGCGTCCTTGTTATGGGATATCTTTTCAAAGCCACTGTGGAATGAGGATAATCCTTTTAGTTATCATACACTGATACCAGCTTTTAAGAGAGAACATGTTTAAATATATCTGAAGAAAAAAAAAATATATTAATAATATATTAAAAATTCTTCATTTCTCTAAGATTTCATTGTTTTTGTATCAAAATTATGATTTATTTCTTTTGATAATCGAAATTCTATTATATCTTTCTATATGAAGTATTTATTTGAATATATCTCCATATACCATACGTACTTAAACTTTACTAGTATACAGCTCTCAAGATGTTTTTTTGCCCGACAAAAATTGTCGCAAATAAAACAAAACTCTAGTTTATTCTGTTTTAATACTAATGTTTATTTTGCATTCCATTTTTTTGTACATTTTAGTTTAATATATATATATTTTTTTAAATAATTATAATATTATATGTGTATTTTATTTTAATATTTTTATGGAATAAATTTTGGTTTTATTTTAACTAATATTTTGTTTATTTGTAATATACCCTTTTATTATTTTGAATGTAAAGCAAAGGAATGGATGGCTTCGAGACTCAAGCAAAATTCATCTCCTTGCATGGCTCTTTGACCTCTTTGGCTTATTCGTTTGTATTATATATCAAATAATTTTATATATTGTCTCTATAAGATTTATAGAAGATAACTATAAAGATGCAAATTAAAATTTTATTAGATACCTATGTGCTTTTTGTGTATTTTTTTTATATTATACTTAAAAATTTTTCAATTTAGGGTATTATTCATAATAAACATAAGTTATTAATTTTATTTAGGGATTTCAATTTTTGTACAGAATATCAATATCGGTCATTCGATATATCACGCTTTATATATCATATATTCAATATATTTATCGATACTTTAAATATACCGATTTATTCTAAATTCTATGTGTCATTTCAGAAAGTTTTTATGAAAGCTTTCCAGAGCCCAGCCAACTGATGGGGAGCAGATTGAATTAATTAGTTACAAAAAGATAGGCTTAAACGTAATGTAACGGCCTTCCAGTTCTTCGTAATTAGGCCATTGAATAGTAAGCTAAGATGCTAGACCAATCATATCGTTTTCACTTTAATTAATATAAACTCAAGATCAATTTTAAATTTATTATATAGTTGACTCTTTATGTTTCTTTTAATAATTTTTAAATCTCTTTTATTTACACTCTCTTTAAGAAAGTAATTTTTTGCATGTTATTCATAATTTATTGTACATATAAATGTATCAAATTTCCTAGAAAATTCCTGGATAGACTATTGGAAAATTATTTACAAGTAACCATTGTATAAAATTACTCTTGTGTTGTAAGATTTAAGATTTTTTTTTAATTTGCGATATATATTTATATATATATAAATAAAAAAAGTAAAAGTAGATTGGACATTGTTGGAAAATGATCCAGGTCAATCCTGGGCTGATTCAAGACAGTTCTCGTAATTCGTAAACACAATAATCACAAACTATAAATATTTGAATTTATAATAATTTATTTTCATAATTCTTCAGAATTTGAATTAACAATGAGTCAATCAATTTAATTTTGGAAATGTAGATGTAACCTTAGGGTTTTTATTTTGGTAAATAATGTTTACCGTCAATTAAAGTTTGGGTCTCCTTTAAAAGTTTAAATATAAACATTCAGCCTTCTATAAATTTTTTGCCAGCGACAAGTAGCTGTGGTATAAGATATTTAGAAAGGCAGAAACCGCCAAAATAGAAATTATTAATAATACTTTTTAAAAATTTCGTGGAGGAAAGTCGCAGACTCACTAATTAATTAAGGATCAAAAAATGACAGTTAATAAGAGCAATGAAATAAATTGCTTTGATCTGCTATAAAAATAAAATGATTATATCCTTTCGACTTTGAAAGTCATCATCATAAGAGCACTATAAACACAGAATTATATATTCATCATACAATATAAAAAAATTATAATACAACACGCAACATCTTGTTGTTATCTCCTGTGCACTTTCGGGTTTTAAAAAACTGTGACATTACATTGACATAAATCATGAATGGAATTTTGAAAAACATATCGTGACTAGAGAAGTTGAAACTTAGAAGAAAATTTAAACAATCACTTTTTATTTATAAAAAATTTTGAAAATTCTCTCAATTATAAATACGAAAGTGACCTCTTCAATTAGGTATTCTAGCTTTAAAAAAAACTGTGACATTTATATTGAATTGTAATTTGTATTATATAACACATGTAGTAAATAACTTTCATCTAATATCTCTATACTTAAATAATTTAAACATTTTTTCTTATTTTTTAAATGTTTTGATTAAGAAGGTAATTTATTATACATATAAATTTTATATGCATTAAACATATTTTATATATATTTTTTTTAGAAATTTATAAAATTACTACCATAAAAATTATCTATTTATTTATAGGAAATGAAAATATTTATATATTAGTTTTATTTTTATGATAGAGAAACTATACAATATATTGATTTTTAAATTAAGATGATGTAATTTTGAGGGAACGCTATATATTTTAAAATAATTTTTTTATATATGTATAATGTATATATAATTTTGTGTGTATAGTACTCTGATGATGGCTTTCAAAGTCGAAAGGATATAATAAATTTATTATCTTAGCTGATCAACGCAATTTATTTCATAGCTCTTATGAACTATAATTTTTTGATCCTTAATTAATTAGTGAGTCTATGTCTGCGACTTTCCTCCAGAAGTTTTTAAAAAGTTGAATTCCCTGACTACATCATTATTTTCGTTTATATTATGAATATTCTATGTTTCATAGGCGTTTAAGAGTTAAGATCGAAGTTTGGAGAAACAAATAATTTCAATACATAAATTGAGAACTGCCTCGCTTGCCTTCTCTCTTTTCCTTATTGAATTTTTTTTAACCACCCGGTAGGTGGTGGATGCAAAAGCCAACGTGGCATCCGAGTGGGAAGTTTCGACCCTGACGATCCTGCTTCACAAGGAGGCGGTAACGGAGGCTATAGAAGCGGCGGCGGAACCGGCGGTGACAGAATTCGGAGCGGAGCTCCCAATCAACGGGTTGCTACGATTAGCCACAGTTACAACGAGAAAACTATGCTGCTCAGCTCGGACGATGAATTCCAATAAAATCTATGACTTAGTCACTCCGTTTCTAAGTCTATATTTATTTCTATACATTCTCAAATTAAAAGACTTAAAAAAAAGTCAAAAAAGGATCAATTCTCTAAGTTCATAATTAGTCATAGGTAAATATTTAAATAATCTAGAAATGTTTGGGACAAATCGTTTTTCTGAATTATGCTTAAAAAGTAACTTAATGATGCATCGAATAAAATGCTATTATTTATTTATTAAGATTAAAATTGTTTTATATTTTTATATTAAATTGTTAAAGAAAAATATTTATTTTTTTCTCATTCTAAAACAATCAAACATTTTTAAAAATACATATTTTTTTTGTTTTGTGGTGCATCATTAAAAGCGGAAAAAATTATATAATTTAAAATTGCATTTCGCTAGCATTTTTAAATTCCATGAAAAAAAATAGAGACCAAAGATTAGAGCGAAGAAAAAATATTAAATCTCTAATATATACATATATAAATATATTTATATTTTTATTTAAATACTCACTATTCTCATATAAACTTATAAATAACTATAAGTTAGAGACTAATAAATATTCTTTTTTGAATCTTCTAGAATCAACTCTTCGCTCTTAAAAACTTAAAAACTCACGCATACATTAAGAAATTTTTGCATTCAGGCTTTTTAAATTGCCAAATTTTTGCATTCCATTATTTTATTATGTATTAGGGTATATTGATATTATGCGAAAAATTTCAAATCCTTATATTTTATATCATACACGAATATTTTTGGACATAAAATAAGACAGTCTATTCTTATTAGTACCTATTTTGAGGGGAACTAATATTCCTTCATCTCCGTCCGGCTTTTGCTCATAAAATTGAAATTTTTTTGATTGAAATCCTGTCCATCATCTATTTAAACTTAAACATGATATAAGTTAGGAAATGTATTTCTTTTTTAGACCCCTTCTAATTACTAATTTGTAAAAAAAAAATTGGTTTTTTGCAGATGCAGAAGTTGGGAATTTAATAGTAAATTTATTTACAATTGATACAAATCAGATATGTTGTAAAGTCCTATATCCTTTGATGTTGTTTCCAAGTTTTTTTTTTTCATTTATTCTAAGACTGAACGAACCACTTGAAGTCAAATTGCACGGCCTTGAACATAGTAAATAATTTCATAGCCCTAGCAAGCGATACCTTGCAGAAAGTGTTACCGTACCGCTTCTTTCCCATAGTTGGTCGAAATTTCCAAAAAGGGAACGTAGTCACTGAGTATAAAATAATAATAAAGTTAGTTGGAAATTAAATTAATTTATTTTATATTCATTGTAAATAAATAATAATCACTATTAAATTCCCTAACTATGTATATTCATAAAATACTAGTTTATTAAAAAGATATTTCTGAATTCACTTTTGAAAATTATTTTTAGAGTTCATTTTTTAATATTTTCAAGTTATAAATTAGATTATAAAATAGAATAATTACTAGAAATCAAGTAGACAATTAGACCTTCTCTTGGCTTAGAAAATTTTAGATAAAAACTCTTTTCCAATTAATTAAAATGATTCATATGTCAAACTCAAACAATTTAAAAATATTTCTAAATTTCAAACTAAAAGAATTTTATATTCGATTGTTCTTCGCGTTCATCCCATAGAAAACTAAAGCGAAATAGCTCCTATTGAACACTTGGCTACCGCGGAGAGCAGGGGATGTGAAATCCCATCTTAAATCAATCAATTAAAGAAAATTCAAAAATTGATCTCAAAAAATAGTATATATAAATGATTAATAAGGATTTGAAATGGTTTGATTTGATTTAAGGCGATACCCATCCTATGCCAAAAATACAAGCTTTTTAGAAACAAATCACTACATGAGCTTTTTTGTATATAAATATATATATATATATATATGAATTATCTTAATAAATCAGCTATGAAATTATTGAACAAATTTCAAATTGAAAAAAAAAAGACAAGGAATATTGAAAAATGTTTCACTTTAAAATAATCTTCTGTGAATAAGAAAACCAAATGGGAATGTATGTTGTGCCTAGAATTCTAGAAAACAAGATATATAATATATATTAATAAATAATAAAAAATATTTTTTTCTAAAAAAATAACTTGTGTGATAAAAAAACATTGAAGAGACGTTTCTTCAAGTTATGATGTTAATTGTTAAATAGCAAATTGGACGTCAGTGGAAAGGTCATTTCATTAAAAAAAAATTTTATTTTTTTTTAATTTTTTTTTTAGAAATATTTATGACTCAGAATCCACTGCCGTTCATTCTTCCCTTAAAAATGTAAATAATTCTTGAGAAATATAAATGGTGAATGTTACATTATAAAGATCCCCCCATAAGATCATTCGTTATATTATTATTGTTATATATAAAAATATTTTGTCTCACAAATAAACACATTAGTTTTATTTTTCACATCAATTTACTTCATATAAGTATTCATTATTAGAAGAATCAGAGGCCCCTAATTCACTGCCTCAGATCCGATCTCTCGAACGCATACGATCTCTGCAACCATTCTTACAGAACGTGTATAAGAACGCAATCGATACAGAAACAGGATAAATATATAGATTGATAGAAAGCATACATACATCGGAATGCAGTGATATTTTTTTCACTTTAAAGCTAGACAAACGCACTAGGGTCGAACAGATCGCAGTACATCACTTGGATCACTTTCATATATTTCTATAAACTTTCGTATATTATGTTCGCTACCCTGATGCAGCCTCTACTAATATGCCACGGTCCATAGAAATGTATGAAATATTGTGCTGCCTTATCTAGTGTGATCGAATTTATTGACATATTTTTCGGCCAGAGCAAGCCAATTCAGCCACTGAATCTTAAAAATAATTTTTTTTCAAATAAAATATATCATATAAAAAATAAATTATCAATTGTTCATTTTTAAAAAAATTCTAACTTTTACAATCAAGAATTATTTATTGCATTTAATTATTAACATAAAAAAAAATAAGATTTTGATTTTCATCTTCTTTATCCTTCTTTATGGCCTCCACTGACGCTGATTCTTATTATTCTTACGATATTATATATTTATGTTTATATTATTTTAAACTAGAAATTTTTTTTCATTTCCTGGTGCTAAAATAGCTTTAAACAGAGGTCATCTTCCTAATCAAACTGTATAATAGATAAATATTATTTAGTGCATTGGATGTTTTTAATTTTTTTGTGATATAATATTTTAGTGCAATATTAATCAAGTTAATAGAAATAGAATGAATTGTGCGTCATTATTTAAAAAAGATTAATTTTTTTTAGATAATCTTAAGCACAAATTAATATAATTTCCATTCGCTTTAAAACCAAAATTGTACCTGAAATTCTCCCATTAGATTTTTTTTTATTATATTTATTACAATTTTAAATCATATTTCCCTTCATTAAGAAAAGCGAATGAAAATGATAATTTAATATATTTTTTAGTTCCTTTACTATATACTTTTGTTAAAGAGGTTCTAAGTTTTCATGGATATATAAATAAAGATAAAAAAAAAAGGTCTATGTTATTATTATTAAAAATGATAATCATTCAATTAATTTATTTATATTATAATTAATAGATTTAATGAATTTTCTAGATTCACCTATTCCTTCTAAAATTGCTGAAAAATTTTAAGTTTGTTCTAAAAACAATTTCCACCGGCTTGAAATCTTCAAGTTTGCTTTTGGAACAAAATCATTTGAAACCTTCACACATGAGAAGAACATTTTCATATCATCCGTTCCACGCATTCGCTTGCAGTTTCAAGCGGTTTGAAATTGCTTTTGGAACAATCCTTTTATTTATAATTTCCTGTGCCTAAAAGCCTAGTTTTTTAAAGAAAAGTATTAATTTTTTAAATCAAGAATCTAAAAAAATTTAATTTTATTAATAATTTAAATATTAAGTTACGTAATTATAATTTATACAAAAATAATTTTAACAATTTTATTAAATAATACATACATTTCATTCATTTTTTGGCCTTTTTTCTAATCGCATTCTTAGATGTAATATTTCTTTTTTGGATGGTGGATCTTTTAATTTTTGTTCTTCTTAAAGTCGTTTGTCTCTTCAATTTTGTTGCATTGCTACGAAGGCGATTAACTCGACGTTGAAATTTTGGCTTCGGTTTATGAGAGGAAGTTCGAGATGATCGTTCAGGAGAAGGAGAAGGAGACGGCATCAAATATAGATTACTTGCCTAGCACATGAAATAAAATTCAGAGATAAAATCAATGAAATTTAAACAGACCTTAATTTTTAATTTTTTATTCAGTAATATTAATTAATTTAAAAGAAAAAATTCTAAGTAAATCATATTCTAAGAATCATATTTTTCAACTAACCGGATTTTCTTTATATCTTCCTGATTGATAGAGTAATTTTCCTGTGTCAACGGCTCTTGCCAATGCGATTGAAACAATTTCTGCCAAATTTTCCTTTGGTTTTCTTTCTTTAGCCATCAATCGTTGTCGAATATGAGAAAGTAGATGGGCAAAATCTATACCAGAAGAATTGTCTAAATTTTTAATAATTCTAATAATATTTACCGTTTCTGGATTCATTATCATCGAAAATTTTTTTGTACATGTATATTTATTTTTAAGGCCCCAGAGATAGATAATGAGAAAACATAATTCTAGTAAACAATAAATATAAATAATTTGGCTATAAATATATACGTAAATAGAAAACATTTAATGGAGATATTGATCAAGGGATTTTAAAGCTCTAATTTATAATAGATACAAAGAATTTAATCAAAATTATTAAAAAGATTTTTGAGAAAATCAAATAAAAAATGTAAATAAATAGATTAATTTGACTTTGAATTATTTTATCTAAAATATTGCCTTCACATTCCCATTATGAAACAATTTAAATTTTCGTTTTAATTCAATATTATAGGTTTAAGGTTTATTTGATTTATTTAATTAATTATATAAATTTTGAGGTATTAAAGAAATTTTTTTTTGGCAATTCGTTATTCAAGTAAATTATTTTATTCCGAATATTTCGGAGGCATATAAAAAGAATGAAAGATAGTCTGACTTATCTCAAATATATCTAATCTAAATCTAAAATATTAATAAAATTGTTGGTCACTACTGATTAAAGATAGATAGATAAGCATGGTACCTACAGAAGAACATTAACAATGTTAATTTTAAGATGGATAGTGAGGGTCTTTCCAACGACTTTAAAATGCTATTAAATTCCTAATAACAAATTAAAAGTTAATATGTCCACTAAATCTGCTTTATCATTAATTTTTATAATTTTTATTTTTTTTACCCTCAGATAAATCAATTTTTCTTTTAATCATTAATAATAAAAAAGTCAATTTTGCAGGTTTATTTTTAGTTTTTAATCTTTAATCAATAAGTGAATTTTATTAAAATATATTTTTTAATTACATGTATATTTGAGATCCTTTGTATATGCCTCCAAAATATTCGGAATAAAATAATTTACCTGAATAAAATAAATTATTGTTGCCACACATTAGCAATTTTTCCTTTTTTACTTTAATATCTATATTTGGCATCCACCACTTGACATATATTGGTCCATATCGCCAAACAGGAAACTTAGCTTGAAATAAATATGCAAATACAAGAAAAGACCTAGGATTACTCCCACTTCAACCCTTTCACCTCCACAAAGAATTGCAGATTACGATTCCACAATTAGCATTATGACTATTCGATTAATCAACATAGGAGTTGAGTTAAATATTGTCGTTTGTTTTAGTATTATTAAATAAATTTTAAATAACTCATTAGAATTTTTTATTTAAAGTAGATCACCGGAACATAAGTTTATTTTAGGAGGTTTTTCCGAGATTTATTTGATTCATATGAATCAGATATAAATAAATAAATGTATATCTTGAAGCCAAATATTTTTAAACATGCAAAGGAATCACACCGTTGCCCCGGTTAGGCTGAAGATCACGGGTTCGACTTTTGGAGGCCATGGGTTGCTTACTTAATTCATCAGCAAAATATACACTCACAAAAAAATTATTTTATTAAAAATAATGTTAAGCTTGAAATTCCCCGAGGCATACATTTATTTATTTACATCTTATTCATATGAATCGAAAAGATCTCAAAAAATCTTATAACTTAAATGTTCCCCGTAACCTGTTGAAAGGATTTTTGCTACTTACAGTAGGGCTTTAAAGCCGACCAAGATGTCGGTCACATTGCTGGTTTAAAAAGCGCCTGATAAGTGAAAAATTTTTGCTTAAAGATTTTAAAGCTCACCGCATCGGTATACCTGGATAGGCTGGAAATCCCGGGTTCAACACCCGGGGAGCCAAGAGTCGCTTGATCCACCGGCAAAACATACATTCACAAAAAATTATTTTATTAAAAATAAGTTTATTTATTTATTTTTGTTAAATAATATAAAAAACATTTGAAAATGATGAAAAAGCAATTTGAATTTTGGCGCGCTGATAGGAATGATTGATCGCCAGGCAACCTAGAATCAAGTGCATTCTTTGTCAAAATGAATCTCGTACTTCCCGGTACGATTTTTTGGCCAGTAAATCCTCCTCAATCTTTGGAACTCATGTTAGAAGATAAGAAGATGATCGGGCGATGAAATTTGAATACAACGTCTTCTCGACTCGGGTGGGTCGAACCAGAGACTCGGGGCG
>JAAAKE020106076.1:0-17505 GCA_010014785.2 Anisolabis maritima
AAAAGCACAATTAAGTCTCAGTCTGTTTTCTATTTTTGATTTTCATTTAATAAAAAAAAAAGGAGATGGGACTTAATGTTGCAACAAAAGATTAAGAATAAGTATTCATTATATGAATTGACTGCCATTATATACACCAATTTTATTTTTAAATTCACATTTAAAAAAAAACGAATAAATGTAAAATAATTAATTATAATAAAAATTATAATATTTTTTAATCTAACAAATTCAAACCATGGTTGTTTTATTTATTTAAAAAACGCTTTGTTTTTAATTTTTTTTAATAATCACGTTCCTCCTTTGTTGGATTATGAAAAAAAAAATAAAAATGATGCAAAGAAATTAAATATTGTTGATTGATTAATTACTTATATAAATATAATGAATTTTTGATCAAGTTTGACAAATTTGACACCTTTTTTAGTTTTTAGTCTCCCTCAACCTATATTGCTTCTAATTTTTAAAATAGGGTTAAAAAACTGATTTTAAAAGACAAATATATATGGGCAATTAAATTAAAATATTGTATTTAATTTAACAACAAAGGTACAAATGCATTCATCTATGAATATTTCGTTGAATCAGACAATGATTAAATTTCTCATCTTCTCGAAAAGAAATTAGATATCGGTTTAATTGACATTTAAGGGCGAACGAAGATATGGTGTTTGAAAAGTAAATAGGATTATTCTAGATCTGGTTTTTCTATATGTTTCAATAATAATTTATCTTAGAATTTGATATTTTTGCTAATTATTTAACTGAAATACTGAGTGTTAAATTGTATTATCTTTAAAGGAGCCCTTAAAGAACTATATAGTTGCTATGAAAGGAAGGTGTTTTGAGAATATATTTTTGAATAAATCGTTCAGAAATAATTTCATTCGAAAAATATATATTATATTCATTTTCAATTTAAAAAAATTCTCTCGGTCCTTTTTTTGGTTCTTCTATAGGTTTAACACTTCGAACTCTAATTCTTTGAACGAATAATTTTATTGGCAGAGATCTACTGAGTTAGAATTTGTGGGTTTTTCTTTAACAAAAGGATGCACTGAAATTAATCGGGCATAAATTTGAATCATGAAAAAAACTTGTTTATGTGATTTGTCAGAAGAGGTTTTTTTCACAGTATATACAACCTTAAAAACTTTCATCACAGAATTTAGATAAAGGGTAAAAGCTTAACTAATACTAAAATATTTTAATTTAATTTTTTAATACTTATATTAAAGATAAATTTTAAATTTTTATTTCTGTAGTTCCTCATCATTGCAATAAATATTAAAGAGAGAATAAATCTATCATTTTTAAAAGTTTTACTTATTTTGAATTAAAAAATTTTAAAGATAATATCATTTTCATTAAAATGTTCATTCTAATAAAAATAATGCAATTTTTTTTTTTTGATATAAATGAATATTTTAAATTTGATGAGAATAATAAAGAGGTTGGCTACAATGTCGTCTTATTGTTTCTATCTTGGGTGTTGATGATCATTTTGATCATCTCATTTTGACTTGAAGGTGTCTGTTGACCCCACCTCACCCCTCCCCTATCCATTAAACAAATTGAGTGAAGTTGTGCGCGCAGTCGGAAACCTCGCAGCCAACACACATTTCACACAATCGTCGTCGAAGACACCCACCTCAAAACCATTCGAAGATTGCTTCGTTTTTTTTTCTGGGGGGCCCTCTACGACAACCGGGCTCGGATATCCAACCGAGTCCGAAGGGCCCTCACATCCATCTCTCTTCAATTAAAATCTCAGCCCCACCTTAGTAGACGGACGGTGGGTCTGTTAAATCAAGTTGGATGCCGAGAGGGAGGAATAGATCGGTTTGCTCGGAGTGAGAGAGAGAGGGAGAGACCGTCGAGAGTCGAGAGTTGAGAGCCAAGAGCCATTCCCCCCTTGACGGCCATCTTGACCCTCCTCCTCGTACGATTCATGGTAAATAAATTCAACTTACCTTCTTCTTTATTTTTTTCTTCTCTCTATTTTATTTATTTCCCATTCAAATTCAATTGTTAGTATTAATTTGACATTTGTTAATCTCACTCTTTTCGCCATTTCCTCATTTTAATTCTTTTCTCATTTTATTTTAACATTTCTCATAACCTCAAAAGTTGAGAAAGTTATCTCTAATTTTTTTTCACTAATTTAATTTTAAAAGATTATTTTAATAATTATTTTTTTTAAATATAACATTGAAAAATGCGAATTATTTATATACAAAATTCACATCCAAACATCTATTTAAATGACATTTTTTTAATTAAATCTTTTTTTTTTCGTAAAAAAATCAAATTGACAATTAAGTTTTGATTATTAATATATAATCTAAAATTATTATATTATATTTCTTTTTAAGTATCATACATTCTTTACATCTCGATCATCTTCAAGTTAGATAATCTATTTTTTATAATTTCTTTAACAACTTAGCGAATTTAATATATTAAAAATATTTAAGAAATTTTTGTTCACTCAAAAGATTATACTATTTATATTTAATTGTTCTTAATATTTTACATTAGATTCTTTAAAAAATGACTTTTAAATGATGTTTAAAATTAACTTTTATTTTAATTATTAAAAAACAATTTTGGATATCAAATATATTGAAAACACAAGAATTTAATTTATTAAAACATTTTTTGAATAATGTTATCAATATTATTAATATGTAATTAATTCATATATATTTCTTTTAATTTGACATATCCATATGTAATCAACTAAATCCTTTGTATATTCAACCTTTCACGTTTGTTTTGATTAATAAGACACAAATCAAAATATAAAAAACAAGGTTTATGTCCTTAAATCCAATTGCCTTTATTAGTATTATACTTTAACAAATTCAACTTAGCCTTTTTTTACTTTGGAATATCATAAAATCCTAAAAATATTAGATTTTAAAATAAAACTCAAAAATTTTTGGAATTCACATAAAAAATTTCCAGATTTCTTTTAAAAACAAAATATATTTGTTAATTTAAAAAATAGGGGAAGAATTTTATTATGAATCAATCAACTATTCAATTAAATTCTTGACTATTTTAAGTTCTCAAACAAATAACATCAAGTGATTGAGAGAATTATTTGGGCGATTTCCTTATAAAAAAACTACAGCAGATATAAACAGTAAGAAATTGAAAATAATTAAAAAATTTAATAGTTAAATCTTATAGATGATAGGTATCATCTATAAGATTTAATAACACTGCTATTATTTTAAAAATTAAAAAAAAAATTCTAATTTTTTCTGGCATATTTCAAAATAATAGAATCCCCCTAATAAGAAAAACTTTTTTTTATCATTTCAAATCAAATTCATAGAGAGTAAAAACAAAAAAAGAAGCAATTTTTACTTAAATGTTTTAATGGGCCGCAAAAACAGCAATATGACACATACTTTATTAGCTACATTACAAAACGTCATTTTTCCATTGAATGTCACTCGAGGGATGCTGACTTTATAAATCAAAATTTTATTCTCCCTTGCAGGAAAATTTTATGCTCCCTTGCAGGAAAATTTGACATAACATAGCTAGTATAGTTGGTGTCATTCTTTTTCTCAAATACTTCACCCTGATATCGATTATCTGCTTCGGTAATAAATACTTCTTTGTTGAAGGTTAATTTAAATATTTCAAACAATTTGACTTAATGTAATGAAGTCATAAAAATAAAAATATTTTCTATCTCTTAGTTTCAATATCAATTTGCACTTTAATTTAACCTTTGTTTTTTTTCATAAAAATATGGTTTCTTTTTCACCACTCCAGGGGGGGAGTCTTTCCACATAATGGGAACTGAACATTTTGTTAATTAATTTATTAAATCAAAATAAAAAAAATTAATTCTTAATCTATTTTTACATTCATTTAGGCCTAACTAGGCCTAGCTGGAACCAGGGGAATATATACCCCTCTCAGAAATAGATCTTATAAAATTTAATTTCAAATACTAATTATGCATATGTCTACTAACAAATATTCATCTCTATTAAATTTAAATGAAATTATTGATTTTAAAACTAGTTGGTTAATTTGTAATATCATCTGTCAATTGGAATTTCATTCTTCTTTGTTTTAAACACAGAAATCATTTTAGGTGAGGAAAGGAAGCAGCAGCCAAACAAGAAATGAAAATTGTTACTTGATTCATTGACGTTTCGAGCTCTGATTCAATCATCCTTTAAGCTGACGTTTTATTTGATTCACTTAGAATTAAAATAATTCCTATTGCCACCACCACAGAGCGTGCCTTTTCACAAAATATATTTAAGCTTCAGATGAACTTTTGAAAGACGCCGTGCGTTAGACATCCATTCGTCTCAAGAGGTTTCCTGATGTCACTTTACGCATTATACGATACGAGAATCAATGACCGGATCTCTTGCTGGTTACTTGAACTATACCAGAAGTCCAAGATTATGTCTGAAGCTTAAATATGAAATTTCATAAAGATGATATCAACCGAATTACCTCTAACAATGACCACTCGACTAAGAGACAGATCTAAAAACAAGTTTTTACAAATAGCATACATAATTCATGCTCATCTCAAAATTACACAACACCTTCCTATATATCCTAAAATATTTTTTGGAATTGGTCGGCCCAACATATCATCAGATCTGACACTTTGACAATAACTTTGAAAAATTCAAACAAAGTTTGAAACGTCGACAAATGAAATATCCATTTTATTTATTTCTTCTTTGTCTTGTCATTTCCTTTTCACTTCTATTTAATCAATATCATTATGTTGAAAAAATTTTAACAAACTCATTTCAACCTGTGAGTGTTTAAGAGAAAATGTAGAATTAAATAGAAAAGTTTATGTCTAGATATTACATGATCATTCAACGGTTTAACGATCTTTTTGAAACAATCAACAATTAAATATTTACATTATATACAAGCAAGTTTTATAGATTTAATATAATAAACATTTATTTTCAATTGAAATCTTCATTGTCTAATTTTAATGATTTAATTCTAATAAGAAATGGCAATTTTGTTTCAGCTCTCAGATAAGAATTTGTCCGCCGTGGGCGGTCATTGTTTTAACTCCATCATCGTTTTATCTGTTGACTTGACATCGACATTTTTGCGATATCCTTCATCGCCTTTTTCAACTCAACATTCTTCTTCTTTAGGCTGCTTTTATAATAAGCAGCTTACTATCATGGATCCTCATCGTATGTTGCTAAAAAATTATCCATATTAAAGAAGAATAATTATTATTATAACATTTAAAATTTCATTAAGAAATAACAAAAGGAAAAATAAAAAACTTGATTCATTTAAATAAATCTAAATAGTCTTCACACAATGCCTGCTGTTCCAAGGTATGTTAAAATATTATTATTTATGATTTACATTTCCAGCATATTATATTCTTGAGACTAATTTTTTACTGCAATCCTACTACTTTTCCAAACTTTTGGCTCTCCGTTTTCTCTTTACATTCCTTTCTCTCCTGAATCCAAAATTCAAAGTTTCCGTAGTGCACCTTTACACTATATGTCTTATGTCTATAGAATTCTTATATATCTTGCTTTTTTGTAAAATTCCAATGAAAATCTATTACTATACCAGCTGAGGCGCCAGCCTAATCATGATCAATATAATAATATAATTCTTCTATCACTTTTTAAAATTTATTTTATGAATATTATTTCTTGAAAAGTACTAATAAGACCAGCCAAGCTTCTTTTTTATTTCAAAAGACAAAGTCTCTCATTACAAGAAAGTACTTTTTGGTGGATTAATTAAAAAAAAATTGAAAAAAATAGACACAACGCCTTTGAAATATTAATTTGTTTTGCTAGTTTTTTGGCTGCAAAATTTCAATTAAATCAGCTCCTTATTATTTAAACCATTTTTTTTTTCTTTTTTTTTGTCTACTAAATATAAATTTCATTTCTACTAAATATACTAAATGGCATATTTTAAAATTGAGGTGCGCAAGTAGCAATCAGGAAGAAAAACAATTTAAAAGAACAACAAATAGTGATATCACTATTTTATTAATAATGAGAATTTTTATCTGAAATTTTTTAGAAATGTAATTTTTACTAATTTGCTTTAAAAAACCCATGAATGAAAAAATTGAGACATCATACGAACGTGAAGGACGGGAGGAATTTATCATTTTTTATTTTCAAAAATTTTTTCTTTTAATTATTATTTCATTTACATATATATTGTTATGCGGTTTATAAACCCAATGGGTCTGGATAAATGGGTATAATAAATAAAAAAAAAAAATTATTGAATTCATTTTTTTATTCCATACAACAATGTATAAACATTTCACTTTTACAAACCATTTCTGATTTAATTTTAACTTTTCTTATTGCTTGCTATTCTAGACCCGGTTCATTGAAAGATCCTGAAGTAGCCGAACTTTTTGCCAAAGAAGATCCTGAAAAGATTTTTGAAGATTTACGTGAAATCGGCCATGGCTCCTTTGGTGCTGTTTATTATGCCCGATGTTTACTCTCGCGAGAGATTGTGGCTATTAAAAAAATGTCCTATTTGGGAAAACAAAGTCTTGACAAATGGCACGATATCCTAAAAGAAATTCGCTTTTTAAGACAACTCAATCACCCCAATACCATTCAATATAAAGGGTGTTTTCTTAGAGATCACACAGCATGGGTAATGATATAAACAATTTTTTTTTTTAATATTAAAACAAATTTTAATATTTATTTATTTGATTTAGTTGGTTATGGAATACTGCCTTGGTTCAGCCTCCGACATTATTGAAGTACACAAACAGCCTTTAAAAGAAGATGAAATTGCTGCCATCTGCGATGGTGTTTTAAGAGGACTTAATTATCTTCACTCTCTTGGTCGAATTCATAGAGATGTGAAGGCTGGAAATATATTATTGACTGAAAATGGAACTGTTAAATTAGGTGAGCATTTTTTTTTATTTATATTCATTGGGTTGCCTTTTTTTATACTCTTTCCAAATAAAGAATAACTTGCAAATATGGAATTTGCTTTTCATGCTCAGCATATAAAAGTAGCTATCCCATACACGTAGGTAGGCTAGCCAGTCTGTGCTAAATTCATTTGAAAATTGGTGACTCAAATTGAAATAAAATTTTTAAAAGTATAAATGATATATTTCATTCTTATATTCAATACTATTTTCCAACTCAAATTAATTATTAAATAAATAAATATGGGTAAATGCATTTTACAAATGATTCATTGTCCAAAAACAAAAATAATTGAAGCCGTAAAATTTCAATGTGTTAAGTAACAAATTTTCCAAAATTGTATTATTTATATAGAAGTTGTGTAAATTAAAACTTATGAACAAGAAATATATTTTATTCAATATACTACATATATAATACATATTCATATAACAAAAAATAACAATAGATATGAATATGCTAAAAGCCAACGCCAATGCCTTTAACAATTGTGCTAAGTCCCAAACAATTCTACTTAGTTTTAAGAGTTGTCCATAGATGTGCTAAGTGCTTTTTCCTTAATGCCTCTCTTTTCTTTTATTAATTGCAATAAATTACCATTTGCCACTTAGCACGATTGAAACTTTCCGGACTCAATTACTCACTTTAAAAAAATTTTTTTCTCAGCATTTCAGTCCTTTTATACATTAGTCCCCAAATTCATCTAAAAACCGGGCCGGATTAAGAAATCTAATGCTCTTTTACGTTTCATTTGACACTTATTTTGCTAATTCTCTATTTTATTTTTCTATCTATCTAATCCTGTAATGATTGTTCTGTATTAATTAAATATATTGATCGGGTGCAAGTGTTTAGCAAATGAGCAGCCCTGGAAGGCGGAGATCTTGGGTTCGACCACTAACTATATCTATTATGATTTAATTTTTTTATCTGATCTAATTTTAAATAATAAAAATTCCGTTTTTATATCATAAAAACATTGAAGCATTTATGGAATATTCATAACTATTGAAAAAGTTCCGAAACTGTTAATAATTAAATATACTAGTGACAAAAAATAAAAGCTCTTTTTTAAGTTATTAATCAATTTTTAATTTTTTCCAGCCGATTTCGGTTCAGCATCGGTAAAATGTCCCGCTAATAGTTTTGTGGGTACGCCTTATTGGATGGCACCTGAAGTAATATTGGCTATGGATGAGGGACAATATGATGGAAAAGTAGATGTTTGGTCTTTAGGAATCACCTGCATTGAACTAGGTAAGTAGTTTTATTTTTTTAATAATAATGAATTATGAAAATAATACATTAATTATTCTTAATTTTCCATTTTATAGCGGAACGAAAGCCACCTTATTTCAATATGAATGCAATGTCAGCTTTATATCATATCGCTCAAAATGATACTCCAGTGCTTGCATCTCCTGAATGGTCTGATATTTTTCGTCATTTTGTAGAATCTTGTTTACAAAAAAATCCACAAGAAAGACCGACAAGCGGAAAACTTCTCTCGGTAATTTTAGAAATTTCTTTATTTTAAACATAAACTTAATACATAAAATCACTCAATTGCCAAATATTATCTTCAACCCAAAGATATTCAATAGAATTATTTGATCTTTAGTACTTCTATTTGTGCTTCACTGTACACAGTCAATGCATTTCAAGATTTAGCCCAATTAACCTTACCTTTGATATGCCGCATTTTTTTCTTCATGTTTCTCTAAAAACATGATTTAACAAACATCCCAAACTATAATTATTTAACTCGTCAGGAATCGAATTCTCTTCAATTAAAAAACTTAACTTCGTCAAAATAATTTTATATATTTTTGTTCCAGCATCATTTAGTAACCAGGCCCCGTTCACCCCACGTTTTAATCGACTTGATTCAACGAACAAAAGCCGCAGTACGAGAATTGGACAATTTAAATTATAGAAAAATGAAAAAAATCCTTATGATTGATGCATATGAAAATGAAAGTACTGCAGGTGATGCAGATGGTAAATTTTCTTATATTAAATTTCGTAAATTCATTTGAAGATTTTTATTATAATCAAATTCAAAATTATTTTAGATACTCCAGACGAACAAACGGGAGGTGACAGCAGTAAAAGTAATTCTATAACTTCAGAGCATTCAATTCATTCCATGGGGGTAAGTTTTCTATTATTTTTACCCACCATTTTTTTGTTACTTTAACGTTATTGGATGGTAAATTTAAAATATAACTATTTAGAATTAATTTAATAGTTGATAATATCTTCTAAGTAATAGGTTTATGATGAGGAACTCATGCGAAAGGCTCCAATGTCAAAAATTTCCCCAAATTAAATCAGAGATGATACACCTCCTGGGGTTATTAAACCATTAAACTTTAATTTTTCTTTAATCGTCCTAAAATATCTTTTATTTTTAATATATTAATCAAAATTTTTTTTTAATTACTCTTATTAATATTTTGCTTAGGTCTAGTGGTTGAAGATGTTCAAATTTAAACAAATAAATTTTAGTTAGATGATTTTTCGAAATCCATTCTATTCATATGAATCGGATATAAATATTTAAATGTATGTCTTGAAGCAGGCTAAAAAGCAGCAAAATAATTATTTTTAATAAAATAATTCCCATTGACATCAATTCTATATTTAATTATATTTTTTTCAATTTAGCATCCCCATAGTTTATTTCTATATATTCATTATTATCACATATTTTATTTTATAATTATTAAAAATCAATATTTTTCTTTGTTTTTATAAAAAATGCTTTTTAACACATTATTCATCTTTCTTTGTCCCAAAGTCTTTGAATTCCCATGATTTATGTGTATTAGTAAAGTAGCCTTAAATTTATGATCGACCCTTCATTATAAATTTCTGGGACCTCATAACTTGTATAATCTTTCCTCCTTTTAGATTTTCAATTTACTAAATAAAACAATTTTATTTATTACTATTACTACTATTCTTTTTGCATGTATATTAATTAGAATTGGAAATATGTAAAAGGAGAGGAAGTAGGGAAGGTAAATTTCATCGAAACGTCACTAGACCTGAAATAAGCATAAAATTAAAAAAAAAAATTTTACAAA
The DNA here is from genome assembly GCA_010014785.2 of Anisolabis maritima. Taxonomy (NCBI): domain Eukaryota; kingdom Metazoa; phylum Arthropoda; class Insecta; order Dermaptera; family Anisolabididae; genus Anisolabis; species Anisolabis maritima. Next base: position 10,067 of record JAAAKE020106076.1, read on the forward strand.
ATATATATATAAAAAAATTATAACTTTAAGTATATGCAAAATCATGTATTAAACAATGAGTTGTAGATAGAATTGCTATACATTGTACAATAATATATATATATAAAATAAGTACATATACTGGCTGTCTTCCTCTCCTTTCACATATGCAAACAGCTACCTATCTCATCGAGAACATTAAATTACATTTTATTGTTCTCAGAGGCCTAATATCTAGTCTAACAAGGAAACTGTTTACACCACGATTTGAAAAATGTTGTTTGCATTTAATAATTGACCTATTGCTAGAACAAGTATTGATTTGAAGAAGCGGAGATATGGACCCTCACAGTTGCACTTCTCTGTTTTAAATACGAATAAAAATTTTAATTACTTTTGTCTTAAAAAAATACATCTTCATAATAAAAAAAAGATGAATAAAGAAGAATGGAGCCAAATTTCATTCAAACATTCCACCAAAAAACCTTTCGGTCATTGGATGGTGCCCTCTTCAGAGCTGGGATTATGTCACTAAATGAGATATAACTTCTAATAGAGGATTTAGCTAGCCTAGGGGAGAGATTTTTTAGGCCTATAAAATTATTTTCGTCTCTGAAACCCCCTATATAAATATCTAGGAATTAAAAAAACACAGTAAAATACTAGTACTCTTTGGAAGATTTTATTAAAAAGCTTGTTATCACATGCCACGTGGATATCTAAATATCAAATTTAGATCTCGAACATATTTTCCTTTTTAAGATATTTTGTACACACACACGGATAGATGATTAAGACCCATTGTTTTAGACTTTAGACCTTAAATAAAAAAATAGTTGAGAGCGTTTCATACAATAATATTATTGCATTTTCAGGCATCTGGCAATTCAACAGCGTATGGTATGGACCAACACGAGCTTCTTCCTTCAACATCATCCCACCGAGCCGCTCAGGCTGGTTATGGTAGCGGTGCTGGTCCTTCCTCATGTGGGGGTAACATCTATAGTGGAGGCGATCCTTTTGAACGTGATTTATTACGTGCAATGCAATCGCCTGTCGGGATTGTTGCCAGTGGTTCCAGTTCAAGTCCCGGTGAACGAGCCACAACCTCAAGTGGGGGAAGTGGAAGTGGTGGAGCTTCAGGTGCAACTTCTGGTACAGGAGATCGTTCAGCTGCTGGTCCAGGTTTATATCTTCAAAATTATTGCTATATTTCTCCTTTACCCCTTTCTTTTAAATTGATTACTAGCTTTCATAAATAATAATTTTACAAATTATTGTTTCTTTGATCCGGAATATGTACGCATTTAGATAGATTATCTAAATTTTGTCTTTTAGTGTCTGCATTTCATTCTGTTTCCCAAATTGTCCAATCTTTATAAAACAATAAATACCCATTTTATTTGAGTAAACATAATTAAACCGAAAAATATATGCTTTTAATATGTTTTAGGATTACATTCATTAAAGCATTTACTCATCCAAACAAATTATGAATTCGATTATTTCTATTTTTAAATATAATTTACTATTTTAGGTAATAATTTCGCAACAATTCGTACTACTTCAATTGTTACAAAACAGCAAAAAGAGCATATGCAAGAAGAAATGCATGAACAGATGACTGGTTACAAACGAATGAGAAGAGAACACCAAGCCGCTTTATTGAAAGTATGTTCTTTTTGTTTTCTTTTATTTTTTTTTCTTAGCTTTTTCTTGTATTTATTTTTTACATTTATTTTTTTTTTTTCTAGTTGGAAGAACGATGTAAAATAGAAATGGAATCGCATAAACAACTCCTGGATAAAGAATATGAAACATTGCTTCAACAATTTAGTAAAGAATTAGAGAAACTACAAATTCGACATCAACAAGAACTCGAAAGAAAGGTATTTATTTATTTATTTATTTAAATAATAATTAAATTTTATTAATTTTTAATTAATTTTTTTTTTAGTTGAAACAAAATGTATCAGCAGAGAAAAAATTACAAAAAGAAATCACGTGTCGTCAGGAATCGGATAGAAAAGCTTTTGATGCTCAGAAAAAGAAAGAATATAAAGCTAATAAAGAACGTTGGAAACGCGAATTAAGTCTCGATGAATCTACTCCAAAACGACAACGCGACGCTACCCTTCAGTAAGCTTCCTTCGTTTTTTACTTCTTTCCTCCCTATTTTTTTTTAGGGGTCCTCATTTTGATTTTTTCTCCGAAATCATTCGACCCTGTCCTCTCTCTTTAATCCCTTTTGCCTACAATTCTCAAATATGCGAACCATTCTTTTGAGTCTCTTCCATGTTCTTTTCCCTTCCATCTTCAATTTTAGCATCCTATTTCCTATGTATACATCCTCTCTCTTCATTACATACTCATACCACGTAAGTCTAATCTATTGTGCCTCCTCTACCCCAGCTATCTCTCGAATCTTTTCATTTCTTCTTCTGTTTCTTCTTGTTTTTCCCAAACTCTACTCTCATTTCCGCCATATCCAGCTTCCTTCCCTGAGTTTTTCTTAGCGCCCAGGTCCCACTTCCATACAACATTACAGGACTAATTACTGTTTTAAATACCCTTCCTCCTCACACAACACCCCAGACATCTCTAATTCATCCATCTTGAACTTGTGATCCAGCTCCATTTCACCAGGCACAAAGATGCCAAAGTCTCTGAATTCTTTGACTCTTTTCAGCCTCTCTCCATGTAAATATACCTTCTTTATTTTATTTTTTTTACTAATTTTTTTAATATGAAATTTCTCCATTTTTTTGTGAATTTTGATTAAATTTAATGATTGAATGCCAGTGCAAAATAATAATATATTTTTTTGTTAAAAAAGACTTTTTTTGATCAATCTGAGATCACCTCTATAAATCTCAAGACAAATTTTCCAGATAATTTTTTGACATATGGTTAAGACCAATTTTTGAAAATGGGGCTTTTCTCAATACTTCTTCGCTATTTAACGAGTCTTTGATTCTAGCCAAGACGAATCAACACACAGTAATTATATATTATTATTATGCATATCACAGTCCGATCCTGTCAAATCAAAAAACTTAAACAATATATGGATTTTTTTGAGAATTATATATAACCAACGATCACTTTTGTACGTCTCTTTATCTTTCTGGATTGATTAAAGTTAATGAAAGAAAAAATGTCGCTTTTCAGTTTATATCTAACCCAGGAACTCAATTTGAGTCTCCTTTAAGCTGGGTTGTATTGGGGTAATGGTAAACACACTGGCTTAGAAATCTCAGCCAATGAACCATCCACCTCAATCATTTATTTATTTTAAATTATTAACTCATTAGAATGCTAACACCCCAAAAAAAGTTGAAATGACGCCTATGCCTCAGATTTGTTTTTTATAAATTTAATTTTTCTATAATTAATTTTAAAGATTTTTTTTTTTAATTATAAAATTTATTCCAGAAATAAATCAGTTTACTCTAGTACTTATACTATAGTTAAAAAATATATTGAAAATTTTCTTAATAAACGAAATATTTTATTCATATTTTTATTATTTCCAGATCACAAAAGGACAATATGAAACAAATAGAAGCACAGGAAGAACAGCGATTATTACGCGGTCAAAAGGAGTATTTGGAACTGGAAATTCGCAAATTTAGAAGGAAAAAATTACTTATTTTCCATAGTTTAGAGCAAGAACTTTTAAGAGAAGTAGGCTTTTCTTTTTCTTTTTTCTTAGATTAAATAATGAATTAATTTTGTGATTTTTGTTTATTTAGGAGTTGAATAAACGACAACAACAATTAGAACAGGCACATGCAATGTTAAGTCGTCATCATGATAAGACTCAAGAGCTCGAATACCGGCAACAGAAGGCGGTCCATCAATTAAGAGAGGAACAAGTGCAGAGACAGCATAGTACTGAACTTAATAACCAGCACGAGTATATGCAGAGAAGTGAGAGAGAGCTACGCAAAAAACATGCTCTTGAATTAAAACAACAGCCTAAAAGTCTCAAAGTAAGATTATTCATAAAAAATTTTTACAGAATTTAGAGATAAAGTTAAATTTTTTTTTATAAATTTCAGCAAAAAGAAATGCAAATTCGAAAACAATTTCGTGAAACTTGTAAAATCCAAACAAGACAATATAAAGCACTAAAAGCTCAAATTTTACAATCGACAAATAAAGAAGAGCAGAAAACAGTCATTAAAAAATTAAAAGAAGAACAACGAAGAAAATTGGCGCTTCTTGGTGATCAATATGAACAAAGTATTGCTGAAATGTTACAAAAACAATCGGTAAGTGTCTGCAACGATTTAATTTGAGGGCCACATCTTTGTTTGTTTTTTTTTTTTTTTTTTTGAATTCATGGCTTGTGGCGAAAGGCTTTCGTACCTGTTTTCATAAAATTACAAATATTTAAAACAATAAAAATAAAATCATAAGACATACATTTTTCAACGTCAACACCTCATAATTACATTAAATTACTTGTTAGATTTTTATAAAGAAAACTAAAAGATTTTTAAGAATAAAGATACTTAGGTTAGAAGGATATATTCTGGGAAAAGTCATGATACTTATAAAGATATGTCACAGGCTTTGCAAAAACGCTTTGAGGTGTTGGTAGTGGACAGCTGTATTCGTCCAAAATTTGCAAGTCTTTCAATAGTAATTGAAACCAATATATCTCTTTATTCTCTAATTTCAAAGGGTTTTTTTTTTTTAAATTTGTTTCCATAAATGACCATTCGCTTAAAACCAAGTGGGTAGGATAGGATGCATAGGAAGCTTAAAGCTTTAAAGGGAAAATGAACAAAAGATTACTTTCGACTCAGAATATTTATTGCATCGTGTCGACGTTTTGTGGACTAAAGTCTCCAAACATCAGGATAAAGATTGTTATAAATTTCTTTGCCTCCTTCGATTGTTTTAAAACTAACTGCTGTACATATATTTTACAATACATTGTATTGAAAAACTAACTACTCATGAACAGATGGTTAGGCATTTTTTTTTTACAACAATTGAAAGTGGCAAAGAAATTTAATAATAATAACCGTTGTCCTGAAGATGGATGATGCCTAGGTCCCAAAACATTGAAATTGAATAATATAAAAATAATTTCTCACCTTTTTCACAATTCATTCAAATATAAATTATAAATTTGATAACCTGGGCCGGCTGAAGAGCGGTACGAACGGTGCCATTGCAGAGAGGGAGCCCCGCGTTTACTTGGGCGGGGCAGGCCTAGGTGATTTTTAATAAATTCAGTAAATGCAAATACAGAAACAAATTTTGAATAAATAATTTCTTATTTCAGCCGTTGTATTTTAGTTGTTTCTTATTTTAAAATAAATTTGATTGTATTTATAAGGATTTTTCTTGTAATAGGCCCCGTTTGAAATGTTACGCTTCGCACCAGTCCCCCCCGCTTATTAGTAAATTTCGTAAAATTTTTCCATAGATTCGTTTGGATGAATCCCAAGAGCTGGCTGCTCATCATTTAAAAGAACGTCTTCATTATGAACTTGAAATTTTAATGGCTTATCAAAGTAAAAATAAAATGCAGAGTGAAGCACAGAGAAATCGTGAAAGGAAAGAATTAGAAGATCGAGTTTCTGTGAGACGAGCACTTCTTGAACAAAAGGTTCTCATAACGATTTTAATTTTCTTTTATAAAAAATTTATTTAATTTACTAATAAAAATAATTTAATTTTTTTTTATAAAGATGGAACTTGAAACCCAGCAATTTCTTCAAGAACGTTCTGAACGCATTCGATTGATTCATGAAAGACAAGATCGTGAACTGGAACAATTCGATGAAGAATCCGCAAGACTTGGATTTAGGTAATTATCAATGTACTCGATATTTTTCATCCAAACTAATATATGCTAAATAGGAGGTCTTAATGTGAATGTATCTATCTATCTCTTTCTAAGAATGGTATGGCCAGGAATGTAATATATATTATAGAGTAGTTAAGACGAGACGACCAGGAGCTGAAGGTATCAATTGATATAAAGACCTAGGAGTAACCAGCCAAAGGAATGGCCTAAATTTGTTGAAATGTTTCGGCTTTTACAGGCTCATCTTTTGGCTGCTCTTTCTTCCTTTCTTTCTATATCAATATTCAATTCGATTGTTTTGGGATCGCGCCCATAATCAAAGTACTCACATATAAAATTAGCCATGCGCTCAGATTTCACGTCCTACTTGAAAGATAAAACAACAAATAATATTTGTATTACTCGTATTACTAAACCTCGCTTACCAAGTTCAAATTTTTGCTTGTCTTGCAAACTCCAAGGTTTATATATATTAAAGTACAAAAATTTAGGAATAAAATAATACTTTAAATAAACGGGTTGCCATATATTCTAATTTATAATTCGTAAAATATATTATTACTGTTGTTCTTAAAAAAAATTTAACCCTACAACGCATCCCCCTAGCTGCGGAACAGTTTCCATCTTTCAAAAAAAATGTATTTCAGGTTAAATTTCATTTTTTCGCCTCTTATCTTATTTTAGATGACAGATGATGGTCTTATTTCACCGAAACTTTTCAACAAATTTGTGAGGTTTTATTTACATATAGGCTCATCTTATTCAAAGGGAATTTCTATGATTCTATTATGCCCCCCCTCCCTTATAGCTTTTCACATCATGGTCCATTTTTTTTCTCGAAATTCTTATCTGGAAATTCCTGTCTGTCTGTAGTTCGGTTTGAAAGGATTGATGTTTAATTCTAATTTTAGGAAAATTCTTTGCTAATCCTTTGAAATACACTTGTCTGGCAACACCTGCCTTTGAAAGATTACATTGCCTCACTTCCTCTTCTCATGAGGACCTAATGTGATGGTAATTCATTTTCAAATCTAAGTATTCACTTTAGGATTTGATTTCTTTAAATTTTATTTAATTGCCGCGCTCTCATCTGCTCCACGAAAGCAGTATTAAGATTTCTTTATTACTAGAGGCCTGGTTGCAGATTTCTACAATCTAATAAAGAGCTTATTAACGAAAATGATGAATGCGATTTTTGTGAGTATTTGTCGAAGAGTTTAACTGTCAGATATGAACTCAGCTTTAGAATGGCATATCGTTATACCCCTATTTGTATAGAAAAATTTTGAGTTGTTGGTCACGTGACCCGATTGCTTAGAAAAAGTATAGTGAATATATACGGACTGATTATATGGTTATATGATCAGGTTATTTGGGCAATTATGCAACATTAAATGATGGAAAGTGCTGTCAGTTTCATTATAAGGATTGTTATTATAAATATATGTTTGTGTCATATTCCAGTGCATTGGCAATAGCCGAAGCTTCAAAAGAATCCTATCCGGATGATGAGTCATTATCTGGAAGTATGCTTTCATTAGCGCATAGTAATTCAAGTACCTCCTTCCCATCCACGTAGTAGTCTTCTCAATGCTCTATTTGAAGATAAGGATGGCTTCTTTACTTTCTT
>JAAAKE020106087.1:0-17504 GCA_010014785.2 Anisolabis maritima
TTGTGATACAGGCGGTTTCGGCCGGTCCTCATCCCTTGGTGGAGATAACGAGGGCCGCTGAAAGCGGGCACGTTGCGGGACAAATTCCATAACAATCAAATTCAATAGGCTTTTTTTTCATACGTTTTAACGTTGGGGATTATTGATGGCACCTGAGACTATTCAGATATTAACAATAGGTTTATTAATTGAATATATGAATGGAAATTGTTATTCAGATTTTTGAATTAAATTTTTATATAAATATAATTATTTCCGCCATATTTTAAATACATTTTCTCAACTAATTTTAAATAGATTTTTTAGTAAGCTTGTGAGAAGTTTCTTCCTCAGGATCTTACCCTTGACCTCACAAATTCATAAATATTGAAAAAGTTTTTAAATCAATTTCAACAAAAGCTCTCAAGCGAGCGATCAGGTAACACCTCGACCACCCAATCCAATTAACACACTAATCGACATTACATCATCCCACCACCCATTTCCTAGAACACAAAGGCAAACACAATTCTCGGACCTTTTCACAAACATCCGACTCGGGGTGTAGGCCGATTGAAGTTAAAAATACAAAATACCAACACCACCAGACCCAACCAATATCGTATATTTCAGAGGCAAACCCAAAACTCTGAGACATCCTCCGACCAAATTTGGGGACCTGCAAGATTGTTTCCCCAAAAACAAACCTAACCCACCACTCTTGAAAATGGCTCCAAAAGGAGAGCGAAACGTCGAGTTAATCTCAATAATCAACGCGGCCCAATCCGTGAAAACACTATACCACATATATCCAACCGCTGAAATTTTCCAAGACATATATATATTTATTTATACCAATTGGTACCCAATGAAAAAAAAATGAGTTATTATTCTTTTTTCTACCTTTTTTTTTTAAAGACTTCACTGTTACATGTATAAATTTATTACGATATTACGATAATCCAGGCATATTTTTTTATATCACTTGGTATCCATTTGATTTAAATAAATTTTCATCCGACTGCCTGGGATCCGAACCCACATCCCTTGTCTTTTAAGGTTTTTAGTACTGACAATGTTAGTATCTTTAACCTCTCGGCCACGGGAGGGGGGGGGGGGGGGATTTTTCCACCTAAATAACAAACTAGTATTGAAAACAATAGGTCTAAAGAAAACATTATTGCTAATAAAAAGAGAATAAATGAATTTGAATTAATTTCCATAATCAAACTCAACAAAAAAATGATTTTTATAATTCTTAAAAATCTAAATTTAATAATTGAATTAAATTAATTTCAACTTGTATACAATTTGACTATCAATTTATTTTATTTTATTTTTTAACTTTCGGCGAGAATTTTCATTCGAATGGTTTCCAAATGAATAAATCACTAATAACAATTTATTTCTCTCTTTCCATTTTAAATTCAGAGAATTTATGTGAGTCTTCCACTACTTGATCTGATTTATACACTTTCCAAATCAACGTTGAGATTTTTTTTTTATTGAAAATAAAATCCCATCCAATTTCGATTAAAAATCCAGTCAAATGAAAACAGTTGATATAACTTAGAATTTTCTTTCATTTCACATTATATAAGGCAAAACAAAAGAAACTGGGACAGCTTAAGAATATTTTTTATTACAAACACCATAGATAAATTTTTCTTAACACCTTTTGAAGTGAAATCTCGAACCAAAGTTTCTATTATAATTTTATTAAGTCAAAACCATCAATGATATAAAATATCAAAAAATAAATAAATAAATTTTGATGAATCTATCAGAAATATGAGCCGTTTAAAAGTCATTTGAGAGATTAAATCCACGTTTTGAATTTCTTTAAATTTTACTTTCAAAATAATTGATTGATGCTTAGTTCTTTAATATTTAAAATAAATTTCATTTTACACCAAATGAAGAAATAGCATTTTACACTTTTAATAATATGGCATATTGCTATTCTCTGCTCAGAATCGCTTTGAAACATCGATAGGCAAAAATTTTATAAATTGAAATAAGTTATCTATAAAAGTTTGAAATTATTCTCCATTTTTATTTATTCCATAAAATTTTTATTATTAATTTAACGTTAGTATAATATTATTATATTAAAATAGTGTTATTTTTATTAATTTTTTTAAGCACCTGGATTATTTACTCTCCGTCCATATTTATTTAAATTAATTGGTAGCGAATATACAATAATTTATTTTATATATATATATTTATCACTCAGGATGGGACGTATAGTAATGACTTTTAGATCTTCAAGCAAGACTTCTATTTAAGGTACAGAAACAATAAAATATCATTAAACTGAATAAAAAAGCCGGACCACGCTAGAGTTAAATAAATTTCAAGTCTATCTCTAATCAATGACTAAATCTTTTTTAAGATTTTCGGCATCTAAGGCCATTTACACTCAGTCCTAATTTATATTGGTAGCTAATATAATATAAATAAATTTTTGTCGCTCAGGACCCAAAGCAAACCTTTGGCACATGAAGCCAAACATCTACCTCTACACCAAGGGACAGGGCTAGACTTAAATCTTAAATTCTAAAAGAAAATCACTGAGATTTTTTAATTTTGCTGAATTCCTTATTCCTTTGATTTCATATATCTTTGATTATCTAATTTTATTGATTATACATGCATATTTTGAGGATGGAAAAAGAGGGAGAGAGAGAGAGAGAGAGAGAGAAAGGATCCACTTGTGGGAGTTAACCTATGCAAAGTGGGAACAGTTGGCTGCTGTTCCTGTTTTGTTAGAGAGGGAATTGTTTTGTTTATTCCTAGACCTTGGAGGGGCCTTAGAGGCCTTCGAGCTCTAGCCAAACCAAGTTTTATGCTCGCACATATAGAATGTGTTGTTATATACATATCTATTTTACGCAGCTTCTAAAGTGTCTTTATGGCGTGAGTGAAATTTCCATTCTGGTCTGATGGGAAAAATATCTGAAAAAAACAGAAATGGAGTGATCTTCATGAAGTCTGACTAAAACATTTTTTACGTTCCTTTATCATAGAGATTCTTTAAAGAACTAAAATTTGATTGATAACTGAATTGATTATGTTACGGAAAGTTTAATTTATCACAACAAAATTACCCAGAGAGCAGTACCGGTGAGAAAGAGAAATTTTCCGAAAGCCAGAAACGATAAAATTGATTCAAAAATGTTTTTTGATATAGGATATGGTAATCAGGAAGGACTAGTTATTAATTTCTATCCCCAGACTCATCCGCAAATTCAAATATAGTTTGATTTAGTAACCCAATCCCAATAGTATTTCTCTGTCAAATTCTTTTTTTTTTTTTTTTTTTTTTTTTTAGGTCTTTCCATATCTGAGGCCGTTTAGACACCGCCCTTTTTTATCTAAATTAATTGGTAGCCAATATAATATGAATACATTTTTGTCGCTTAGGACGGAAAGCGAAGCATTGACCTTTGGTACATGAAAGAGACCTTTACCACCTCACCCCAAGGAGAGGGCCCTAGTAACTAATTAATATTTTGTAACAATATTTAGAAAATAAAAAATTCCAAAGAACTTTATTGATTCTGAGTGGAAAAAAAGACTTCTTCAAGAATCTTTAACCCTCTAGATCCCCACTTCAAGGCCAGGAGGTTAAAGAAATTGACATTGTCAATATAGATAAAGCCCTTAAAGCCAAGGGATTCCATGCAATGATGGATATTTATTTAAATCATTTGGATACCATTTGGATATAAATACAGTGGTGGCCAAATTGATTGCATCCCCTCTTATTATATTGGTAATACTGTAAACCTGTGAAAATTTTGCATCAAACTGTGGGGTTTGTTAGTCTGTATTGCAAAGGTTGTCTCAAACTGCTGCGTATATTATTTCTAAATATTGGGCTGATAATTATCCCAAATCATAATATAACAGTAAAAAATGTGGGCGGTTCAATAAATTTGGTTATCTCTTTAAATATGGCTGGATTTTTGTATCGAAAATAAATATATTATATAAACGAGGACTATTTTTTAAGAAAGGTCCGTTTTAAAAATAAAAAATAACAATAGAATATATTTCGAAACACCTTTAATTTCAGGTTCTCCATACTTTCTTTTATTTTTCCACATAGCTTCCTTGTTTGTTCAAGCACAACATACATTACAACTAAACCAACTAGCTTCTACAAAGAAGTTTCCTGCCTGTTCCAACAGCCATGTGTTCACGGCCGTTTTCATCTCTTTGTCGTTGTAGTGCTTGCCGCCAAGATGGTGCTCATCTCTTTTCTTGATATAAGGTCTGGCCTATATGGCGCTTGATGGAAATCCTCCCAGCCAAACCCGTCCTTGAAATGACTGACCCATTTCGTATTTTATTAATACTATCGCTCATTGTATTAGGACCATACAGTGTAGTTGTTCGCAAGGGATGCCGGAAGGCGCGCGCGCCTATTTCTAGAGTGTAAACACAAACGGACCTTATTTTAAAAATACCCCTCATAGTTTAAAGTCCAAATGCTCAGATGCCTAAAAGACTTAAAAAAAAGGATATATATTTATTATTAAAAAATATATATTTATTATCTCCCACCACCCTCCCTATTTATCTGAGTAAATACCGTATCTGCTCAGAGCCATTTGACAATGGCAATTTTAATAAAATAAAAATAAAATGACATTTATTGTCAAATGGAAAAATAATAATTTTTTTTTTCAAAATTCCAAATAGTCATTTAATTAATTACGAGGTTTTTTTAAAATTAAATTCCCTTTTTATCTCTTTTATTGATAATAAATATTGAAATAAATTAAATAAATTTTTTTTAGTAATTGAGATTAGAGATATTTAAATTTTAATTTAATTTTTTATCATAATATTAACATTAATGAAATGTAAACCAAAAGATAATAAATTTTATATTAATAAAAGGGATTTAACTTTCACTTCATTTCATTTAATTCACAAATATATCATTTTTCCTAGTTCTCTTTTTTGACACACAAATATTGAACTCATTTAACTTCCAGTTCTAAAATAATATATTTAAAAAGCTCAAATTATCTATATAAAATTAAATAAATAAATAAATGTTCTATTTTATATCATTAAACTACAGATAAATAGAAAGATTGTGAAACTTTCAATTAAAACAAACTAAAGCACCCACCCTGAGGCCGGAAGGTTAAAGGTATTGACGTTTTTTTAGTCTCTTCTGCATCTTCGGTCATATAAACTTTTTAAACGAATCATATATTTACTTATTACGATTCAATTTATCCAGCCATATTTATTTATATCAATTGATTTAAATAAATGTTCATCGGACTGCCTGGGATCCGAACCCACACTCCTTGGTTTTTAAGCTTATTCCTAGTGACAATGTCAATATCTTTTAACCTCTTGGGGTAGATATAAATTAAATATAGTTTTTAAAAAGAATAGCTATTAAGTTTAATGGCCCTATTTCTTGGGGCAGAGGTAGAGGTCTCGTCTCATGTACCAAAAGACAGTGGTTCGCTTACCGTCCTGAGTGGCAAAAATTTATTTATATTATATAAGTTACCAATTAATATAAATAAATAAGATCTAAAGAGTCTCAGAAGCCGAAAAAGATTTCAAAAAACGCTATTAGAGTTTAAAAAAAAGCCTTCCTGGTTTGGAAGTATTAAAGGGAAAATTAGAGAAATTGTGCAAAATAAATGTACAAAAAATGAGAAGAAGAAAATTAAGAGAATTAAAAATTTTGAAGTTCCTATATTTTTGTAATTAAAACTATATCATACGGTAAATACATCGAGCTGAAAGTTATTTTTTACACTTGTATAGATAGACTAAGATTCAGTATTTCTAAATGTAATAAATCGAGGATGGTCTGAAAAGTTTCCGTCCTAACAAAGGTAGAACTCATTTTTCCTTCAAATTTATTTTTATTTTTCTACATAGTCTCCTTGTAAGTTCATAAACTTCTCCCATCTCTTTAACCCGTCCAAATAGTACTCGGCGTCTTTCTCTGCAAAATAATTGTTTACGAAGGTGATGGCTCCGAAACTTTTCAGACCACCCATGTATTTGTGTTTCTTTTAGAATATACGATTAGAGAGACACAAGAATGCTTTTTAATTTATTGAAAATATCTTTAAGAGCTGATTTAATGACGAAATACTAAAAGGAATTATTTTAAATCGATAAATAAACGTTACAATTGATTATTTAGGCTGATTCTATTAGTTGACTTCGAATTTACTACCCGTAGTAAATCCCAATAAAGTCTGCACTTTATACTTCTGAAGGGGAGGATAATGCTCTTAAACAGCATCGGGATGGTCTATAACTTGAGATCGGAATCGTTTCATGGGTAATCAGGATTAAAAACGGATTATGTGCTAAAAAACTGTTCACTTAAGAGAACAAATGAATCAAAAATAGAATTTTATGAAAACGATTCTCCCTCCACAAGAAAAATAAATAAATAAACTGATATAGCCACATGAAACCGATCTTATCATCATTTAGTAAGAATAGGGAAGAAAAAATTTTTAAGTTGGGGAGAAGATTGTCCTAGAAAATGTATAGCAAATCTATGGCACAAAAGAGAATTTCGCTGGCAGAAGGAAAAATAATTAAAATCGTTACATTAGTTAAGAATTCATTTGATACATAAGAGATAAATGGTTCTAATGAATTATAATATAATAAACCATTTAATTGTTATGAAATAATTTGAGCTTATGTCTTATTTAATTTCCATATGATCCATTGAAATCCATCAATAGGCACTGACAATATAATTCGATTGTGCTGGAATAGTGGCGGTTAGTGAAAGCCCATCACTTTTGATATGTCCATTATCAATTAATTTTGAATATATTAAGGTGGACTGTACACCATTGACAAAAGAGTGAATGCAAACTCCTCTCTAAGTAGTTATCATTAATTTTCCAATAGGAAAATGCTCTCTCTATTCGCTTTGGATATTATTTCTGTTCAATAGCAACGAATGAAATAAAAATAAACTCTATTTTTAATTATTGTAAGAATAAAATTTGATTTAATCGGGAAATGAATTCCAATTCCAATTTGTATTTTTAAACTGATAAAATGATATTTGAATAAAACTTTGATCAAATAAATAAAATGAATAGATGTGGCTGACCTACTCTAAATAGATAAGAAAATGTACTTTTTTTTTTGCCAATTTTTTAGAACTAACCGGCCGCTCTCAGGAGATAAGGAAAGAGTGTGGTTTTCTCCTTCCCTTATTGAAAAGGAAATAGGAGAAGAGACCTTGAGATTGGCATGAGGTGTATTGTGGATGAGTGAGATGTCGAGGAGCCAATAAAAAGTATATAAATAAATTAGTGCAGTTTTTGACCTGGGATAAGATGTTGGAATTAGAGAACGGTCCGAATATATAAATTTCTTAAAAAAAAATTTTAATGAATCATAAATTACATAATTTTTCAAGAAGATATTCTCTAAATTTAATTATTAAGAAATATTCAAGAAAATCAAAAAATGCAGTCCATTGAAATGAGGAGAGGCGTAAACCTAATGGATATAATATTTTGTCGCCGAACTTTCGAAAGAATCGCTTCTTCAGAATAGCGAATACTTTTTATTTACATGGCTAACTCTTTTCCACTTCACTTCAAAAAATTTATAGCTAAAAAACAACTTATAAATAATCAATAAAGTGACATTTACTATTATTCTTATATGAATGAAAAGTTCAATATTATTATATGAAATAAATAGATCTTTCGAAGATAATTTCTCAAGGGAAAATATGGGAAAACTCGCCCACAAGCATATTAACGGACAGCATATGTTGTCAACAACATAATTCGTGCTCATAATGTCTAATTTGTTTTAATTATAGTAGGCTTCTCATTGCACTCAATGGCTCACATCTTGTGAGGACGTGGATGGCGATAAGTTCACCGAGCCAAGATTTCCATTTCTTCTGCTATTTATCTATATAACAATCTTTCCCCCCCCCCCCCTCCTCATGAAGCTTCATGAGTCTTGTTTATATATTTGTTTTTTAAGCCGATTTCACATAGGGAAAAAGAAAGAACCTGCCTTAGTTATGAGTCAAGAGGTAAAAAACTTATCAAGTCAATTATTTAAATTTTATTTGAACCGTATAGACCCACCTATTGGAATCTCCGTTTATTTACAATAGGTGCATACGAAGAGAAAGACCTCAAAACTAGTCGGCCTCTGGCCATAATCTTACCTAAGGTAAGGAAAGCTGAGTGATGTGCTGGCTTGCTTCGGAATCCATACGTAGCCGATCAATATTGTTAAACAAGTTTGAGAAGTCGATAAAAACCTAAAATCGTACAAGAGTAAAGTGGACCCCAAGCAATTTTGAGAGGGATAAAGATTAAAACATTTCAAAGATCATCTAATAAATAATTGTTTTTGGTATTTTAATCAAAATATGGGAAAACTTGCTCCCAAACATATTAACGGACAGCATATGTTGTTAACACCAGATTTCGTGCTCATAATGTCTAATTTGTTATACCATAATTATAGTAGTGATTTTTTTATTAAATAAAAATATTTAATGTAAACAAATCCTTAAGCATTAGATCGGATTTTGAGAAAATCGAATACAACTAAAAAAGCCCATCATAAAAGTACTAGTACCCGTTGGTCGATTTTATTGAAAAGCATCGAGGTGCAAGCGACCAGGGCACCAAACTTAAATATCAAGTTCTAACCTCAAGGTTTTTTCATTTTTAAGAGAGAGAGAGAGAGAGAGAGAGACAACTCTAAACGTGTATTTCCGTTGAAATCTCGACATTTTTTTTACGATCTAAATAAAAATATTTCTCAGTATACATTACATATATAGGTAAGAGAAAATTATAAAAATTATTTGAAAGCTGTATTCAATTTTCTGTAATTCACAATTCACCTAGTAATTGCTAAAAAAAAAAGAAGCATTTAGATAAAAAGGACAAAAACAAATACAAACTTAAACTTCAATTCAGGCAATTCTTTTTTTTTATCATGTCAAAGAAATAAATTTCCTAGAAGTAAAAAAATAGAAGATAATGAGAAAAAAAAAATGCAAAAGAATTAAAAAAAAAAAACGAATCGTTTTTGTTTTGTTCTTCCGGAATTATTTTAACATTTGCAGTCCTAATTCAGAGAAGAGTTTCATTTATCACTATCTCATTAAAAAATAGTTTTTTTTTTACTCTCTCTCTCTCTCTCTTCTTTCACGGACATGCTTTGCTTATTTAGAAGGGATGCACAAATAATTTGCGTTCTTTAAAAACAAAATTGCCTTTCTCTTTTTCTCATTCTAAAAGAAGAAAGTTGAAAGGAAAAAAATGCAATCTAAATATATAATTCCCCAGGGGATATAAATCTTCTTTCCGGATATACTCTAGTACTTTCAGTACAATTTTTGATTCCAGAAAATGTTATTTTCAAAATCTAGAAAAATATATTCTCTACCGCTATTGATAACAAAAATACGGATTATATAAATAAATAAGTTTCCATCGGGCTTACGTAAATTTTGACTAGCCTCTGAAACAATAGGATTTCTTACACCAGTGATTACTGAGAGGTCCTTTTTTCCTAAGAAAAAACTTAAGGAGAAAATTTCTCTCAGCTTTTTAATTTATTGTAGAATTTCTTGAATTAAAATTTTTATTCAGTGTTTAATTAGGAAAATTATATGGAAAAATTTTAATTGAAATTTTATATAAAAAAT
This sequence comes from Anisolabis maritima, assembly GCA_010014785.2. Taxonomy (NCBI): domain Eukaryota; kingdom Metazoa; phylum Arthropoda; class Insecta; order Dermaptera; family Anisolabididae; genus Anisolabis; species Anisolabis maritima. The sequence continues at coordinate 9,704 of JAAAKE020106087.1, forward strand.
GCGTAGTTAAAATTCTTTGGTTAATTTTTTTCTTATGAATGTTTCTGTATACGGGCGTTAATGATGATTAAAGAAATTTTTTGGATCTTTTTATTTTTAATAAAAATAGATTTAAAATTATTGAATTTTTTCTTAGGAGGAATCTTCAAAGAAGGACTGATCCAATGAAAGAATATTTTGCATAATAATTTAATTTATTGTAGATATTTTGATGTGAGGGGAATGACATCATCCTCACTACAATAACATATTTATTTTGTACTGATTACGATGTTATTCCTCTGTTGTCGAAATATTTATATTAATCCAAGTATTATGCAAAATATTCTTTCATTGGCTGAAGTCCTATCTATTAATAATTTTTTAAAGCCCATCTTCAATTAATCGAATCTTTAAAGATAGTTATAATTATATGAAAACTGGCGGGGTGGACTTTGGCCTTTGGTCAACTGACATGGATTTTAAAACCCCTATTCTAGATTTGTATTTTTTTGAACTTTGATGAGGGATATTTAAATTTGGATACTTTTTTGGCATCTGACATATAGACTTTTAAACGCTATATAATATACAAGGTTACAATACATGTAATCCAGCATATCTATTTATCGGATAGGTTTCACCAACAAATATTTCAAGGGCCGGTTGTTTCATGTAAATAGAGGACTCTTAACTACCCGGCCTAGTTAAAAATTTATGTTTTATTACCTTAATATATGTATTCATAATGTACAGTATATATATGATGATTTTATTTTTCCTGCAATTAAGACATAAAATTTATGGTAAAATATGTACAATATTTTTATTCTTGGACTGCCTTTTTCTATAATAATTTTCCAAAATGTGGAGTACAGAACATAAAAAAGATTTATAAAGTACTAGCCTGTATTAAGGTCTGAAAATATGTAAGAGCAAATTTTGATATAAAAAGGGTATTTCTTTTTTGGAATGGGTTCGGGGAGGATATGTGCATGTATAGTAGCACTTCGGTCTCTCCGGATTTTTTGTTATCCGGCCTGCCCTACTGCCACATTAGACAGGATAGTTGGGAGTCATCATTTACATGAAACAACAGCACCTCAATAGGTCTATATATTTTAATTGAAGAAAGATATCCAAATTTAAGTCCAAACCCCCCTCAAGGTAAAAAACCAATTCACTTATTAATGAAATTAATTATATTTTTATCAAATATACCAACTTAGAAAATTAAAAACTGACAAGTGGCAAATCAAGATACTTAAAATTGTCTTTTAACGAAGTCGAAGTTGACAAAATTGGATTCATTCGTAAACCAAAAAGTCTAAATTTTCTTCTCATATTTTTACGTTATTTCCTCCTCTCCTCCCCCTTCAGCAAAAAATGTTCTAGCTACGACCTTAATTATTATTAAAAAAAATTGTTACTTTATAGTTTAGAAAAATATAATAATGGATTAGCTTAAAAATAATTTATCATGGGATGATATTACGTTGTTTGTTTAGTGAGACAAATGGCTACATTAAGCCTCAATATACACATAGAGAGAGGAACTTCATCCATTCTGAGGTACTCTATTCCCCTTGAAAAGCTGATTAAATTATTTGGTGCCACCAAGTGTTTGAAACGGTAGAGGAGCTTTGAACCTCATCCTAATAACAACACTGACTTCTCAAATGTCTATGTATATAAAGGGATATACACCTGCCTTTTATATATATAGCGGTACTAAACAGATAATTATCGGATCATAACCCCTATATTTTATAACTATTTTATTATTATCCATCTACTATTAAAATTCATTGAAAAGTTTTGCTATAAAAAGTGAAGTCATATTTATTTTCGTAATTGTGGGAAAATATATGTAAAATTTTCTCTTTTCATCAATTCCATTAAAAATAAAATAATATATAGACGGATTCAAATACTGGGAGCATGTAGATTGGTAACCATGAGATTTCTGAGCCATAAATTTAAATATGGAAAACCCATTGAGTTATAAAACTAAATATTATTTAACCCAGTCTTTTGGGGACACCTATCTATAATTTCTATTTGGATAACAATCTTTGGATCTTGTCCAAAAAACAAAATAGAATATAAAATTATGTGTATATGTTAAAACACAAATATTGAATTTTATATTTTATCTCAAAAAATAAAGATTTCTTTTTCGTCAATTTTGACGTAAATATAAATTGGAGTTTCCCTCCCCTCCCCTTCCTCTTTGGGTTTGATCCAAAATAATTTTTTCTCAGTGTCCTTTATATTTAATTCGCTGTGTTTAATCATGTTGGCAAGGGCGCAAGGGCGCAAAGGGCGCTAGAGCTGCCTTGAGGCTTTTGAGGCTGGCGCCATAAAGTGTCGCTCGGGGCGTGGACATGATGTTAACGCTTCTCCGTGCCATAAAACCTTGCCTGAATCTATGCCCGTACATTCTGTTCTATTCACACACACACACACACACACAAAGTAGTGTAGCAGAGCTAAGATACTACCTATTTAAAGCTCTCTACTGATATTTTATTTTTAAAGACAAAATATTATTTCTGCCAAGTACGTACGTATCCTTTATCCACCTTGTTTAAAAGATATAACGTTTCAGGTTGGAGAAGCAACGGAGAATTTTTACTTAAGGAAAATTCACTTGTGATTTATCAAATCATATTAAAAAAAATGTATTCTTTCAAATTTATTATTTGCTATTTCGAGTATTTTTAGATATTTAATAATTTTGCGATTATTTAGCTTTTTTCCCTAGAAATCATAGGCTAATTTATATCACAATTAAGACCAATTGACAAAAATATACTTTTAAAAGTTTTAAATAGCAAAAGCAACCAACGGTTGCAAAGAGAGATCGTATTTGATTCCTGGAAGTTAGACAACCCTTATAACCAACTCACTCGATTCATTGCTCTTTAGCTGCTTGCGCAGTTATTAATTAACAATTTCCTTCTGAAGCAGCTAAAGAGCAATGAATCGACTGAGTTGGTTATACAATTACGAACTAATATCTGCAACTCATGGTACATAATAATAATAATAATCTAAAATTACTTGACCGCCATCATTTATTTGGTCTAGTAATTAAAAATATTGTTCGCGTCAATATTTTATATTGCTAGATTTGGTTCAATCCTTGCCGAAAACACTGAAAAAATTAATTCTAGGCAAGTGAATCTGGAGAAATGACTTTCCCTATTTAACCCTTATCCAAGAGCACATGTCCTCAGAAATTTTTTATTTTGAGAAAAACTCACACCTGAGCACTTACACTCTTGTGTCTCTCAGGGGTTTGAAATAAGATATTTATTTCTTGGATAAAAAGTCCTTTTAAAAATCTTGGATAAAAAGTCCTTTCAAAAATTAAATTACTTTTTATTTCTTTGAAAGGCATGTATTATAATTTTTTTTTTATTAATAGGGCCACCAGCGCTTTAGCCATTCAATTGACTTATAATTACAAATAATTATGTTTTGAAATATTACTATTTTAATTAAAAGCTTCTAAATATCATTAAAACTTTTTTAGTTTAAGCCCTCTGACTCCTGAAAATCCTTTGATACATATTTGGATCAAAGCAAATCACAATAAAAATAATTCCTTTGTAGATGTTTAGCCTATATATACATATATATATTAAAGAGAATAAAGCATACGGATATCTTTTTGGAATAAAGAGAAACAGCATGGATTATTAATTATCATTTCATTTGAATTTTATATTAATATATAGGCTGAAATCTGTGATCTACATGAATAAAAATATTTCTTAACATTTTGAAAGTGGTTCGCTTCCTGCCGTCCAAAGCGAAAAAAATTTATTTAAACTATATATTAGATACCATATGATTTAAATAAAATATAGCCTCAAAAAGACAAAAAATTTTTTTTTTTCTGCACTACAGATTACCAGGACAGTGTTGGAGAAACTAATACAAACGGCATAAATACTTGAAGATATGTTTCATTAAATAAATTTATATTTTACTTGCTCTTGAAAAAGGGACTTTTCGTTTCGGTATCTGAGGTCATTTAGACATTATTCACTTTTAATTAAAATTAATAATATTATCCATTTATAATCATTTATATCAATGAATGAACGTCTTTCGGGTTCATAGTTGAAAATGTTGACATTGTCAACGCATTTAATAACTATAGTAGACAGCTGGGTCAGCTTATAGATTACAAGTGTCACTCTACCTATTAAAGCTGCCACCAGTTTCTAAATTAGATTTAACTTCCTAATGGAAATGTAGTTCATGTCAAGGTCACATCAATGAATATTATTTTACTAAGAGAAGTATTTTTAAAACTTAAAAAAAAAAGCCCTATAGAAAGGATCCTTTAGTATGCAAGCAACATCTCTATATTTAATTATCTTAAGAAAAGCAGCTCAAACAATAAACCCATTCAGAGAGAGAGAGAAAGATAGATAGATGAAGAACCTTCATCTTATGGATTAAAGCTAATTAGAAAATCAAGACAGCACTCCAAATTACTCATATAATCGCTTAATTAAAATTTACGAAAGAATATAATATGTGTTAAATAAAATGCAGACTAAGAGAGAAAAAGGGGGAAGAGGGTCTTTTATGTAGTTTTGTCTTTCGGAAAATTTAAGAACAAGAAGGTAAAAGCAATAATAAGAAGCTACCTTTTCCCTTCTATAATATTTAATTTCTCTTTCCCTAAATTAAGTAAATTGTATGTATTAATGCTATGAGATGTCACTCTAAAAAACGAGGTAGAATAGAGAGAAGTTTTATGCATAAGCACTCGCAATAGCGCGCCGTCTCTCTTCCACTAGTTGAACTCCGTACAGCCCACCTAAATCAAGCCAGTCCCACTGCAAACCCACCAGGCCAACCAAGCTCGACAGGAAATATCGCCCCAAATAATTACTTGGTCCTCTTCTAAAGAGGAATAGGAAAGGAGATAACCGCAACCGAGGAAGCACCTAATTCGACAGTCGAACAGCAAATACCTGGAAAGATAGTCTTTTGACGATGAATATTCTTCATTTCACAAGTTATTAAAACTCCTTTTAGCGTGATTAAATGAAGCTTAGAAATATATTAAATTTTGAAAAATCAAAAATTAATTATCATAAATAGGGAACGAATTCTCATAAAGAAACAGCAGGACGGAAAATTTTTTTGGAAAAAATTAATGTCATAAATAAAATTTTTAAACAAAAACATAAATCAAAGCATGAAAAATATAGTTATATTTCTTTATCCAAACAAAAAAATGCTTTGGTATTTTATGACCTCAAATTTTTTCTGCCCTACTTGGTTTGTTACTTACTCCATTCAGTCACTTATTATAAATAACTCAAACTACATCAAAATAAAGCAAATGCCGTTTAACTATGCTTTATTTGTAAAAAATATCATTTCGGCCACTCGTTCTGTGGCCTTCTTTAAATAAAATCATAAAGAATTTTTGGAAAATAAAATTAATATTCAAGAGTGTTTCTTTTATGAGAAAAGTGATTGATTTACTTTCTCACTTCTAAGTATGTTTTTTCAGCTTACGCTTGTTATAATTTTGAATTTTTATGTAAAAGTGATTTTTAATGCCTTAGAGCTGAAGAAGGCACAAATTGTATCGAAAAGTTTGGAATAATAATTTGTTGAATCTTTTTTTTTTTTTTTTTTTTAAATTACATTCCACACTTCAAATATTATTTATAAATAAATAAAGAATTTTGTTTTGGACATTAAAAGTAAAATTCTTTATGATTTTTATCTAAATTGTACACGAATAAAACCACAGAATATGTGGTCAAAATATTTTCATATTTATACAAATAAACTAGAGTTAATCGAATTATTTAAAAATTGTAGTATAAATTTTTGTAATGCTACACCTTGCCTTCCAATATTATCTACGCATTTTTGAATATAATACAAAAACATGTTTAAATATAACAAAATATTTATTATACAAATTAAGGGCAAATATATGAGTTATGGGCAAATCATCCTCCTCAGTAAAATCTTAATTAAGTTATAGGATGAAGTTTAAAGTCACACTGGAATATTGTTTTTGATGAAAGGTATTTTTTATATTTGCTTGGACAAACTCTACTCACCTAAGTTAGGGGAAGATTATTAATTAAGATAGAAATCATAATTATGTCAGGATTTTCGTAAAATTGAATGTTCATTGATAATTTTTTAAAATCCCTTTTAAGCGCTCTCAAACCTTTTTATATTCAGATAATAAAATGCATCTAAAACTTTTACGTGATAAGATTTCATAAAAATTATACTTTCTCTACTTGATTTTTTGATATAGGATATCTTATTTTCTTTTGAAAACAGAATACAATATAAAAGAGAAAGATCCCAATGATTTACTTTACGTGGATCCAGAAGAGTAATAGAGATCGGCAGGCAATTTAACCATTTGATTGGGCGAGAAATCTGTTAAAATTTGATTTGGGAGCTAGCTTTGGTTTGTTTGCTTTTCCTGTAAAGGCGAAGAAAATTCAAACACTTTTTGTGAAAGTTCTCTTTTTTTTTGCTCTAATTCTATTAATTAAATGTTTGGATTTTTTTAAAGGATCGCTTTTCATTTGCATTTCTTTAAAAAACTTTGACAAACACTTCTAGTATTTAAATTCCTAAATTTTTTATTATTAGAACTCATCTAAAACCACAAAATATATCAAATATTTTCTAAGTGCTTAACTAATCATTTGTATTATATGAGTGACTTCATAATGGAAGCAACTTTATATTCTTTTTCATTGTTTCTACATTTTTTTTTTATTTTTTATTTTTTTTTTGAGTACTTACCCCGAGGTATTAGGTTTATTAACATTATTAATAATAATACGTGGCGCCCAGGTGGCTGGAGATTTCATTTGAAGGGGGAAGAGGGAGTAAGTAGCCAAAGGATGAGCCTTTATGTAAATAAGAGTATTTATTTACATAGAGGCTGCTTACCCCTCTCTTTCAACATCATTTGTTAATAAGATATTTAAAACTATGAAACCAAAGGATATAAATTTCACCTGATTTAAAATTTCAATCATTTAGATATCTAATACTAAAAAAAATCCGAATAGAAAAAAATTTAATAGCACTGTGCCGGAACATTTCTAAAAAACAGGTAAGGGTTCACGAAACTTAAAAAAATTTATTATAAATTATAAAATTATATATATATATATATAGGAGAGCTCTCCAAATATTGTTTGAATATTGTCTAGAAGGCAGCGTTTGGTCTTTTCGGCATCTGAGGTCATATAGGCTTTGAACGATATACAATATACTACCCCCACAAATGTCATTGGATAACCTGTATCTTTGGTTTCCACTTAATGGATAATTAGAAGACCTTTATGAAATCCGAAAATAATATATTTAATAATAGATAAACATTATAAAATTTGATGATTTTGACAATTACCTTTGTGGAGGATAGTATAATGCCAATTAGAAGGTGACTTTCCCAATTCAATAAACTCTCTCCATCCCCACCATTTCGGCTACACCTCTGAATCCTGAAAATATCTTCTAGCTAAATAACGCCCTAGATAATAATGGAATTTTTCTTTCAAATTATTTATATCGACTATATAAAACAAACCATTAACAAATAAATAAATAAAGGATGGCCTAATGTCATGCTGTCTCTTATGTTTAATCACAAAGATAAAATCTAATTATTTTCCCCTTCATCTTCTGGGATTAAATTTAAAATTTATGCTTTCCTTCTCTCTCTTTTCAAAATTTCACCTAATCCATTTCTTGATTAATTACATAAATAAAATAATAATGATAATAATAATTA
>JAAAKE020106098.1:0-17501 GCA_010014785.2 Anisolabis maritima
GTAATTGGCATTCATAAACGTCAGAGGGTCGGCTGGCAACGCCATTTTTTATTTTTTTTTCTATATAATATTTGCTTAAATGTTACTTTTGAAAGTGATGTTATCTTTAGTATTTTTTTTATATTCTCTCTCTTTTTTTAAATGCCTAACAACAACAATAACAAAAAAAAGAGAATTCAGTGTTTATTTGTTCGTTTGTTCAAGTTTATATTAACGTCATTAAATTTATAATAAAAATTATGAAAAATTTCTAAAATTAAATTATGAACTGTGTAAAAAAATGACAAAAATTTTTCCAATTTGATGGACATCTTTTGATTAGTTTTCTTACTAATTATCAACTGTGGAGAAAAGGAATGTTGCCACTTAAATTAACTTTTTGATAAAGCACTCTTCTATCTCTGCATTAGGGAGGTAAGTCAATAAAAAACATGGTTCTTTTTTATTTTATAAATATTTATAAATATTTTTTATATTCTATTTTTATATCATTCCACATCATTATCAACACATCATCAGGCCAGCTTTTCTTAAAAGCTCATTAATGTATATTTTTATTGAAAAAGAAATTAGAGTTTAATTTGAACAGAACGGAATTTCCTAGAAGTGTTCAGTTCTCTTCTTATTGCCATAAATGAGCTTTAATTTCTTTTTTTTTAATTAATATATACATTATTAACCTTAAAAATGGCCAGATGATGCGTTAATAATAAGTGAAATTATATAAATATAGAAAATAAAAAATGTATATAAATATATATAAATTAATAGAATAAAAACTTCTTACTTTTTATTTACCTTCCTACTCTTGTTAAATTAAGTATTTTTCATGAGCTACTTTCTCCTGGATAACAATCCGAGAATTTCTTCCCACCCCCTTTATCAACCCTAGGACCTGATTGAACTTTCTCTCGGTGATTTCTATAAGTTTATATGCCGACCGCTAAGCCGCAGGAATAGTATTTTCATAAAAGTAATATCTTAATTTACATTCTATTTGATTCGACTCTTTCAAAAGATTTTTTGAATTAATTTAAAAAAAAAAGGGTCTTGTCTTAGTTCGCTTCCCGCCTTGAGGGACAAAATTTTATTTAAATTATATTGGTAACCAATTGATTTAAATAAATATGAACGGAGTCTAAGGAAAAGGATATTACACTAAATTATTCCTAAATCGTACTTCAACTGAAAAAATATTCTGGCCTTGTAATCGTCTCTGCCTAATAAAAATATGAATAAAGAATTCAAAAATTATACCGTCTAATAATATGTTGTAAAAATAGAATTATTATTTGTTTCACTCTTTCCTTAAAAATTCGTTCTTGTTTGGTTGTTTGAAGATAGGCTAATGACTAACTCACGCATGCGCAATTGTAAAATTAACATAGCTGCGTTGGTTATGTGGAATGTCTACCTTCCAGCATCCAAAAACTAACGAATTTATATACAATTAAGATTTTATTAACATTTAACTTAACATTTCTTTTTCCTCTGTTTTGTTCTCTAGGTCAACCATCACCAACTGTTACATGGTGGGAGGGTGAAGTGTTATTGGACGATTCGGCAGAGACGTTACCACCTGGTGATCGTATTCGAAACGTGTTAAAACTTGCTAGTTTAGAGAGACGACATCTTGGTACACCTTTAACATGTCGTGCCTCAAATACACCATTAGTGCCAGTGCTCGTGAAAAACTTCACCCTCGACCTCTACTGTGAGTAGTATATAGTTTATTTATCTATCTATTTCAACCCCTAAAAAAGATTAATACTTTTGATAAAAATTTTTTGGATGATTTATGACTAAAAGTGATAAAAAAATTTTTATTGAATTTTTTCGGAGGAAATAAAAAAGTGAATTAAAAAAAAAAAAAAGAAATGAAACAAAAAAGTACTTACAAAATTTTTATCATACACTCGACGTTTCGGGAACTGTTACTCATCCTCAAGACCTATATTACAATCAATATATAAAATATATACAATATTTCATTACTTCGGACATATTTTAGAGTAAATATTTACAAGGTTATTAAAAAAATATTTTCTTTAAATCCAATAGAAAGTTATTGTACAATCAGAGTTGGGTATTTCCTTAAATTATGAAGAACAAGTTACAATTCCTGATCATAAAAAGGACCTAGCTACTAATTCCTTAAAAAAAAATATTTTTATCTTTGTACTGTGAACAAATCATGTGTAATATCAATCAAAATGAAGTGATTGCATTATTTAGTTTTTTAAGATGTTTATTTCCTAGATATTTCATACTTCCTTGATTTGTTCGTTTCTATAGATACACTACGAATCGGATATTCTGACAATCAAACGGCTCCGCAAAATTTAAAAGATGAAAAGGAAATTACAAAAAGAACTAGTTATAAGTTACAAAAAATAACTGACTCGAGGAGTATTTGTAACTAGTTACTGCCCAGTCCTGTTATAAAATTATCCTACGTAATAGTAATATATTTTATATAATGATTGTAATATAAGTCCTGAGGTTGGGTTTCCAAAACCTCGATATGTATGATAATAATTTTGAGTCGAAATAATTCACTCTATGTCTTTATTTTCTTATAATTACGGCTTTTCTTCACATTTTTTTTAATAATTTATATTTCAAGAGTTGTTAAGAAAAAATTGTACTATTTACTGAATATTCTAATAACTCATTTTATAAACGAGTCGTCCCCATAGAATATTAAAAATCCTTAACAAAAGATAGACATTTTTCTCTTTCCAGACGAATATCTCCAAAAATATTTAAGATAAATAAGGATTATTTTGAGCTCAAATTCAAAAACCAGATCCTTTCCCAATGATAAAGATTTTGTACATTTCACAAGTCAAATTATTAATACACTTTTGCAGCGAGTGTTTGGAATCTCTCTTTTTTCCTTTATAGCCAATATGAATTGTTTTATGATCTGTTCATTGGAATCGTAAAGCTATTAAGACGCTCAACTTCTTTTTTGGCGCCTCCTGAAATGACCAACCATAACTCTCACTCTCTTTCTCTCTTCTATTGTTTTTATGGACGAATAAAACAAATCTTTTTTTTTTTTTTTGCCACAAACAGATGAACTTCACATACTAAAAACGATTATGAACTCTTCTTCTTTTCAATTATTTTCATTTGTTGTAATAAAATAAATTTTCTAGTGGCTTTGAGTTTAGTAGGGAATATAACGATGGCTCTAAAAGTTAGTTTCAAAGACATTATTTTTTTTTATATATTCTTACTTCAACTTTTTATTTTAATTGACCATTTACTCTAAAAAATTGTGAATGGATCGTATTAGATTTCGAATAAAGGGAAGTCGTTTAGGGTTTAAATTTCATATTGGTTAGAAGCAAGTTGCTGTTTGAAGTCTGATGAGGAAAGTTCAAGGCAGATTGCAACAATGAATGAAGTCAAAATTGAAAAGAAACAATTCAGACAAAATTTTTCCGTCCATCAATAGACGTATAATTACATATAGCCTGATGATGGGCAAATAAATTTTGTCCGAAACGTTTCATTTCGGCTTTGACATCATTCATCTGCCTTGTGCTTCCTTCATTTAATTTTTTACATTATATTTACAATACCCTGAGACTTGTTTCTTGGAGCCAAAGAGCTCTCACTTCACGTTGGTTTTTTTTCTATTCTTAAGCGATAAAATTTATTAAAATTAAATTGGTTATCAAATAAAAATGACCTCAGATGCTGAAAAATAAAATAAAAATAAAAAAAATCATGAGATCTGAAATTTGTTAAATTTATATACTTAAAAAATTAGCTTCAAATTTTAATATTCAAATTTTGAATTACAGATCTTATTTAATTATTCATTATTTTTTTTAGACTTTTCGCCATCTGAGGCCATATGGACTTGAAACCATACTCATTTATTTTAACTAAGATACATATTATCCAGGCATATTTATTTATGCCAATTAGTATCAAAATGATATAAATAAATTTTCATCCGAACTCCCACCCCTTGGCTTTTAAGGTTATCAATTTGACAATGTCAGTATCTTTAACCTCTCGATCACCGGGGGGGGAGTGATTTATTTGGTTATTGGGTGAATAATAAATAAATAAACAAATTGATTCATTGGGTTGTTTCTAAATGAAATGTAAATATGAATAAATATTTTTTTAAAATCTAATGTTCCAAGAAAAGAACTTTTGTAAAATCTTATCCTTCCGTCGATTCACCATAAACATCGATGCAGCTTTAAAAATTTAAATACTCGAGACCCATTGGTCTGATTCTCATGAATAGAACTCGTAAATCTATTTTAAAATTTAAGGTTAAAATTGAATTATTGATAATTTTCCTTTTATTAATCTAGAATGTTTTTTTTTTTAATAATAAAAATTGATATTAATATTTTATTGATAGTTTGGGGATTTTATTTTTAATAATTGAAAAGGACACTTGAATGATTAAAAATTTATTCCTGGCCGGAGATAAATACATCCACCAAGATTTTTTTTTTTACATTCAAGGCCTCGGGTTATTGGCTGATCTCGTGGTGGAAATGATTAATTCATTAATAAGTTATTTAATTTTCACTAAGAGATGAGAAATTTTAAGTAAGGAGGGCTTCATTTATTGGAAGTTGCTAGATAAATAGTTTATTTCATGTTTTTTTTTTTTAATAATATAATTCAGCCGGATTCTCAGCTTATATGCTAATAGATAATTTTTTTTTTATTTTTATTTTTTTCTAAGTCTTCTCGGCATCTGTGGCTATATATACTATAAACATATATTTGTACTCTATAAATAACAATGCAAATAAAAAAAAGTAATATTCATTTATAGGATATGATGAATTGGGATGCCAATAACTGAATTAATCTATGCCAATTATTAAAGCATTTCTAATTCAGAAAATTCTACAATTTAACACAAAAAAAAAAAAGTATTTTTCTCGATGTTTTTTGATTAGATAAACATAACAATAAATTATTATTAAAATGTGCAAATTTGGCAAAAAGTAATAAAATTTATTAAAAAATATTTTCCATTCACACTCATAATCCGATAATAAGAGCCAAGTTGATTTTCCAAGAGTCGTTTGGTGAGAAAAGAAAAGAGAGGATTGAATTTGGACGATGAAAGAGAGAGAGAAAAAGAGAGAGGCAGCTGTGCAAACTCTCAGAGAGAGAGAGAGTGGAGGGAGGCAGAGTATTGTATTCATTCGCCCACACGTGTCTTCCGGTAGAAACTAGCTTATTATGCTCTCTCTTTCTCTTTCGAGAATCGGATTCTATCTTTGTGGTTGCCGACCGCCAACGATTGTCAGTCCTCTTCGACTTCCACTCGTATCCCTTTTTTTCCCTCTCAAAAAGCTAGTCAGAGAGAGGGAGAGAGAGAAATGTTCGATTACACAAACAAACCTTTCTATTCCGGTAAATTTACATTCAAGTCGCTCGCTTAGTGGAGATATTTTGATAAGAAATTCAAACATTTAGTTGGAAAACAAAAGATATTTTTAAATTTTTTCAATAAATAACACGAATTATAAGTAATTATTTTTAAAGAATCTATAACAGAATCGTTAAGATCTAAAAAATATGAATGGAAGCAGAATTCTCCTTAAGAGAGAACTCAAATAATAATTTAATAACAAAATACTGCAAATCTTAAATCTTAAAAGTATTTACATAAATTTTTTTTCATTAAAATAAATAAATTAGAATTACTCTTGTAAAAAAAATATCAAGATAATTTTTTTTCTATTTAAAAATTAAAAATAAAAACAAATATGAAAAAAAGATATCATTTCCTTTGAGCAAATATGATAGAATGTCAATTAACAATTAATTCTATATAAAATTCCAATTTTTTCTCTTAAAGCAATGAATATTTTAATATTTAACAAGAATATATGAAAAATATTTAAATGAATTGTTTTTTTTTTTGTCTTTTTGGCATTTGAGGCCATATGGATTTATAGACGAAATATAATATATAATACGATACAATGATCCAGACATTTATTGGTATCCAAATGATTTAAATAAATTTTCATTGGACTGCCTGGGATCCGAACCCACACCCAATGGCTTTTAAGGTTATCAAAACTGACAAAGTCCCTATCTTTAAGATCTCAGCCATGGGAGAGGGGGAATTATTGTTTTATTTACGTTCTTATAATGTTAAAATAAACACCCCGGTGGCCAAGAGATTTAAAGATTTACAATCGTGATAACCTTAAAAGTCAAAAGTGGGTTCGGATTCCAGGTAGTCCGATGAAAATTTATTTAAATCATTTGGAAACCAATTGATTTAAATCAAAATATTAATTAAATCAGACAAAAAAAAATTTAAAAAAAAATTAATCAATAATTTTTTTTAGTCTGAAAAGACTAACTTGGCCATATAGACTTTAAACGATATGATATGGTTATTACGATACAAATTTACTAAACATATTTATTTATACCAAATGATAATCTTGTTTATTATCAAACATAAGATTTTCTCATAATGTTTTATAATTAAGATTTATGCTGATTCCACTTATTGGATAAAAAAAAATTGGGTCTACCGGAAAGTTCTGTCGGATTTTCTATTTGAAATTTAATATGAAGCAAATTTCTACCAAATCATATAGCGGAATTTTGGTAATGGTTTTAATCTGATCGGTGGAGGAGGGTCGGAGAAATTGGAGGACAATAATATAGAATAAGGATATAACAATAAATATTAGTTGAAATTAAAATTTCTTTCTAAAATTCCGGTAGACCCAAATCAGTATTGCGCACTAGATAGATCCAGAGAACAATTTTTTTTTTGGGAGAGATGGGATCCACTTCCCTCCCCCTTCGTTGCTCCGTAAAGTTCAATAGGATTTTCTATTTGAAATATAGCATGATGCAAAGTTCAACCAACTTATATACCAGAATCCGCCTTTGGCTTAATTTCGTGCTAAAATATCATGTTTGAACAAAATCGCTTTATAATTATAGGTGTAGTGGGGAAACGAAAAATGTGATCGATACAGCCACCCTTGCTAAATTAAGTTCTCCGGTCAAGATTTGCAGAACATTTCAAGTTGAAATTTTTCACGCTATCTCTCCCCGAATGAGGCAATAAATTTTTTTTTTTTTTGATATCAGAAATAGGTGGGAATCGGATAAGGGAAGATAAAAAAGAAGAGATGTTTATGGAGATGAGGTGAAAATACCTGTTGCACTATCAGGAAGAAATAAAAAAAGACGTCATGTGTCTATATAAAAGGTGTATATATATAAAATGTGTCAGTCTGGTCGCATTTAAATTCCAATTTTTTACATTTGAAAGATATTACCTATATCTTTTTTTAGTCATCCATTAGTTCTAGACTCCGATCTTTAACTAACTTTTGCACCTATTTATTCATTTATTATATTTATTATTCCATGTTGCATGAACAGCTATGGAATTCCTGTCAATAACGAAACTATCAAATTTTAAGAAATTTGCACCTCCCATAAAATAATTTATTTTTTTAAAAATAGACCTGAACGATTTGCACTTTGAATAGATGCAGACGAAGCCTTTTGTATAAAATTGTAATAATAATTTTCTAATAGAAATTGGTTTGAGTATAGAATATTAGGGATTTTAGGAAAACTTTAACTTTCACTTAAGAATAATTAATAACTATACGTACTGGTTAGCCTAGAGAACCTGGGAATAATTACTGAGGTTAATAAGGTTCTACTAGAAAATGAAAATTTTAGAGGTTGAAAGCCACCTCGTAGGAGTTTGAGTCCAATTTTCAATTATTTATTTCTAGAGGTTATTGATAAACTTAAATAAAAAATTACCTGTAACCCCCTAGGGGTATTTTTCATTGAAGTGAAAAATGTTAGGGGATTTTCATTTAGAAATATTAAGGGGATTTTAAATATAAAATTTTATCCAATAAAAGAAGATAAAAATAAGTCCAATAAAAATAAAGAATCTAATACATGAGAGGCTTGATTCTAAAATTATTATTTTATAGTATTTTTTTCATATAGATTTTTTAAACAATTCAATCTTGTCTCCAGGGCACGCGGCTTCCATCGTTAACGATAATTCATTTTTATATTAATTACGATACATTTATCCAGGCATATTTATTTATAGTAATTGATTTAAATAAATTTTCATCAGTGTGCCTGGGATTCCAGATGCACAGCCCTTTAAGATTATCACTATTGAACTTATTTATAATATAAAATTTATCATTTTGAAATAAAGATAGAATTCATTTATTTAATTTGTGAACCAAAGATGAAATGATTTGGTAATTAAATTTATATGAGAGAGAGAGAGAGAGTGAAATGATAATATTGTTTATTCAGCTTTCCATCCCTGCGATTTTAGAACAAGGAGGGAGAGAGAGAAATCTACATAGATAAAATAATTTTTAATCATCCAGTTTAAGTTTGGGTGGGCGCTCGGATTAAACTTTTAGATAGACCTCTTTTCTTACGTTATTCATAAGCACTTCTATCATTAGCATATGGAGTTGCCTACTTTAAAAGCCTTAATTGAGATAATACTCTCGGAAAATTTCATAACAAAATGGATAGAGACTGCATGAGCAAGCACAAGAGCAACACACACACCACCACCCACGTTATACGCGAAGGAGTTAAATAAGAAAAAAGTTTTTTATGAAATCGATGACCAGAGCCGAACTTAACTCTTTTTAGAGGTGCTCCAGTTTTAGGAGACCTAATTTTTTTCTTCTATTTGGTATCAGAATATGACAAATCGTAGCGAGTTTTGTACTGCTTTGTTTTGAACCTTTTGAAAACGCAACGCCAAAGATACTCTAGCACTATTTTTGTACTTCCTTAAAAAAAAAAAAAAATTAGCAATTATTGCAAACTTTGTAAATTTTCATTGTCAATTATGTAAACAATAAAAAAAAGTGGGAATTGCGGGTAATTCCCTTGGTCTAGGGGGGGAAGAGTGTTTCGACATAGTATTAGTGAGTTTCTTTGAATGAAAGTGTTATTTACTTAATAATTATTCTAAATTAAGAAAAGTTAAAGAGGTTCTAAGGGTAAGTACAATTGAAACAATTCAGAATTTTCAAATGAGCCTTTTTCTAATTTGACCCCCTTGAAATTTTTTTTTCAATCAGTCCCTAAAGTTTTTATATTATATTTATACATATTAAAATTATTTTTATTATTATATAAGTATTATTTGGTTTAAAAAAAAAATTAAATAAAATTTAAAACGTAAAATTTTTTCAACGCTCCCAATAGACAATTCGAATTCTATCGAACCTTTTCAAAATTCCATTCAGGTCCTAAGGGGTCAATATGATCTATATTAAGAATCCCTGATATAAATAATTGAAAACTTAAATGGTTTATTATATTTCTATTGGTGACAGACTTTTTCGGCAAAAAATGATCAGAAACTCTGAGGAAGATAAGGAGTTTGCTATCGAAACCTTTGATAGGTCCGTAAATTTTTTAAGAAAAATAAATATACATTTATAATAAATTTTGTATTTTTTTTTTTAAATCTTTTTCGGGTTCTAAGAACATTTAGACCCCGTACTTATTTATTTATATTAATTGGTAGCCAATACAATATAAATAAATTTTTGTCTGTCAGGACGGAAAGCGAACCACTGACCTTTGCTACGTGAAGCGAGATTTCTATCTTTATAGCGTTTTTTGGCAAATTGATTTATTTTTTTATTAAGAAGGCCAATTTGAAGAATTTATGCAATCTCTATAAATGAATCATTTCTCTTTTTTAACTACTTTTTTTTTTTTAATTTTGGCTGACCTGTCTAGATCCGATGTTTGATCTCTTTGTATAATTCTTTCTTTTATTTCATGTAGTCTAAAAATTATAATTTTAATAGAACACGGACAGCCTATGTATGATGATTGAAAATTGACCTGAATCCTGGATAAAGTGAAGCAGATGACAAAGCGCCCTTTTGACCCCGGGCTGTCTGTCATGTCTCTCTCTCTCTCTTGAAATTAATGATTTTTAAATCAACCATCCCCATCATCTATCTACACACACACACACACACATCATCATCATCCAGGGGTACAAAATCGAGAGGGTAATAACAATTTCCGGAACCCAGCTTTAATTAATTTTAATAGAAAAAAATGAATTTCAATTTTATTATAATTATTATTATAAAAAGAAAAGAAGAATAAAATTCATCGTTAAAAAACCGTTATTTAACTGAAAAGTAAAAGTAATTACATTTTCTAATTTATTTTTAGGATCAAATTCTCAAGTTATAAATAAAATTTCCTATTATTTAATTATTATATATTATATATTTTATTCATCATTATTTTATTTATCGGATTTTAGCTCCCTTAGAGCTCTAGTTGGAAAATTTATTAGTTATTTTTAATTTGGCTTATATGTTAAACAAGTCTTGTAGCTCTGTTCCTTGGGGCAGAGGTAGAGGTCCAAAGACCAGTGGTTCACTTCCCGTCCTAAACGACAAAAATTTATTTTTATTATATTGGCTACCAATTAATATAAATAAATAAGAATGGAGTCTAAAAGGCCTTAGATGCCGAAAAAGACTTAAAAAAAAAAATAAATCTTTACTGCACAAATAGTAATTTATGACTCGCCAAAAATTGTTCGTCATAATAATCATACCAACTGATAAATCTCTATTTTTAGCTAGTTTCTATTAAAAAATAATTTTAATTTCTTAGTAGCTATCCATGTAATAATCATTTTAATTGAATTAATTAATCTTTAGAATTGCGAGGCTTATTAGCAAAGAGATCTTAAAGTCTTACCAAACGAAGAAAGAGAACTTCATGATTTTTTTTAACTTACAATAAAATTGTTTGGTTAATAAGTTTATCAAAGAAAATTTTAGGTACTAGTAGTAAAAAACGATCTAGAAGGGAGAACTTTAAAGTTCGTCACTTATATATTATAGAAAAATAAAAAAATTTGAAAATATGGCTAATTAATATTGAATTAGCATATGGGGGTTCTGCTCCTATTTGGTATAGGTCAGAGCCTTTTGAAGTGAAGGACTTTCCCCGTCCTAGTGGGGAGTTTTACCAAAGGATTATGCAATAAAAAAAATAAATATATATCACAATTAGTTTTCCCAAACTTGGTCACCCCTAGAACTAACTTCCCAGGAGAAGAAGAGTAAATCTTTGTCCATCAAATTACCATTCAAAAGTTTTCAATGTATAATTTTCAGATTAATCTAAGTTAATAAGTCTTAAATGTGAGTTGAGCTCCAGGTGACGTTCACCTGGGTTATTTTCATTAAAATGTCACTCTTCTCCCTCTTTCTGTAAGACACTCTGATTCAAGTCTTTAATTACTAGTTAAAATTTTCATTAAAAGAGATCTCTGCTCAATGTTTATGAAAAAGACGACCATATCCAAAATAAACAAAAGAATAAATAAATAAATAATTAAATTATAATTAAATTTAAAATTCAGAGAGACAAAGGGAAATAAAAATCAATAAAGACATAATCCTTTTGGATCCTTATCCTTTTGAAGAGGACAGACAACTCTTGGGATTTTTTTTAAATATATATATTAATATGGATTTATATTATAGACGGCTGGTTCCGTATAATATAATTTCCTCAAACACATCATCTCTAGTGTTCCGAAAATAACGCAACTGTAGTTATCCATTGGGAAAAAGTTACGAAGGAGAGAATAAACAAAAGCAATTGCGAAATTTGATTTAACTAAAAAAAAAAGCAATGAAGATACATCTTTTCCGCACTTTTCAGCTATATCCTCTGGGAATATAAGATGACCACTCTACAACCCTATCGATGCATGTCGTGTTGATTTTAGGTTATGTTGTCTTTTCATTAGTAGAATTTTTTAAAAATTAAAGAGATTAAATAACATTTCAAAAAGCTCTCTATGATCAAAAGATTTGGCCCAGCGTGGTGAGCGATGGTCTTTTTATCGCACCCTGCAGACCGATCAGCTTCAAATTTTAATAGCTTCTAACACCCCTCTAGGGTTATAAATGTTGTGTCCTTTTCTGATGAGTGGTTCCAGAGATAAGCCAAAATAAAAACTACTTTCATTCGCAAATTAAGATTTTTTACATTTTTTGTTTTAAAATGTAAAGATATTTTAAAAATTGTGGGGGGCAGGTTAAATTTTTCTTGATCATAAAACTATTATATATAATAGTGCGGAAAAGTCGTTCACGCCCTATTGCTTCTATGCTAATCCGGCCCGTAAACAAAAAAACTTTGGAGACCCCTTCATTAGATCAAAGGCTTTTTCCTGAAAAATTCCGTTTTCACTCAATCACTTTTGATTGCTTATTATATAAAAGATTTTGTTTCCATCTATATTAGTTAGTTTCAAACTTGATGGTTATGTCCTCTGGGATTAGAGATAAAATAAACACTTCATAAATTTTATAGTGTGTTATCTTTTAATGTGGATAGTAAAATAGTTGTTTCGTATCTCTGATATTTGAAACTATCCACAAGACATGAGGATTATAAAATGTAATGATCTTTCAAACTAATAAATGTAAGAAATTATTTTCATATACAAAAGTTTTTATTCGTCATTTTGAACACATTTTGTTTAAAAAAAAAATCGGGGATTATTTCTGATGAAGTGAACGAGGGCCAGAAACAAAATAATAAAATATCTGATTTATTACGCTTTAATGAAAGCATCATCAGGCCTTGCGTTGAGAAGTAAATATAAAAAACAAATCAATGCATAAACTTCATATGAAGACAAAGAAAAGTGTGTATGGATTTGTTTTTTTAATAAGTCGTAGGAGTATTTTATCACATGAAATGTCATTTATTTCATTTCCCTAGGAATTATCTTATAGTTTACAAACATAGTAATCCGAAAAGGGCCTATACTGCTTCATGACAACGCTTGCCTCCATGTTGTAAGATTGACCGTCCAAAAGCTCAGAGATCTGAATCCACATCCTCCATATTCACCGGAACTTTCCCCAACTGACTTTCACTTTTATTCCGCAGTTTGAATGTCTTTTTAAGAAATAAAAAATTCGCACAAATCCGCCCTCTAAGAATTCGTCTCATCGACACCTAATTTCTTTGAGGTGAGGATAGAAATGCTTGTTCCACGGTTGGGGAGAATGGAGCTTATTTTGAATAATAAAGGTTTTTTTTTTTGCTAATAAATTAAATTGACCCCTTCACTGACATTTCATGTATTACAACCCAATATTTGTCACTTGACGCCTTCACAACACTCTCCTATCTTCCTGCAATATTTGGACATCATCATGAGGTCATACATTTTACATATTGATTTATTATATACTTACTACTGTTAAGTGAAAGTTTTTTTTATTTTCATCTAACTGCTACCATCAACCTAAGAGATATTAATTAATTAATTAATTAACCCGAAAAATGTTAATTATTCATCCCCTATGGAGAATGAAGAGTTGTAGTGTTGTTTATACGAGTTTATATTCAATGAGGAGCCTTTCCTTTAGTCGTTTAGTAATTGTGCGAGTTTTACATTTGCCAGAAGGGAAACGAATTGAAATTGTTACTGAATTCGTTTGAAGAGAGCGAGAGAGCGAGTGAGATACTTGTATTTGCATGGGGCATTAATTTGCTGGGTGTACGTACCAACGACGTTTTATTTGCAACAGGAAAAAACATCTCATGCTTAAACATATATCACTCATCCAACGTTGAAGTGGATAATAAATTTTCTTTTATTGATCGTTACTCTCTCCCTATACAAACATACATTCTCTATTTTATAAAGGAGATTAAATTATTCAATTGAAATTACTTTAAATTAGAATTTTATACAATGTTTTTTAATTAATGCCATTAATATGTAAAATATAGAGATCGGTTTCGTGAACATTGAAAATATCGCCCTTTTTAAAATTAAATAGTTTTATAATATAAAATATATGAATTAAGAAGTATTATCGGAATCTTACAAATTTTAACCACACTAAAACATTGTCAGTAAAGTTTTTCCCCATAAAGTTATTCCCACCCAATCACAAGGAGAGATTTTACCGCGCTCGTTAGTTAGCGATGCAGGAAAGTATTGAATCTTAATTGCCTGTTTTTTATATTTGATGGGGGGATCATTAAAAGATTTTTTTAAATGCACTTTACTAAATAAAATAATCAGGGAGACAGCAAGCAATGAATTTCATACCAAATTTATTTATTTGAATATGGAAATAAAGTAAAATGTTTCATGCTTATTTTAAAATAAATTTGAATATATTTTTATGCAATATTTTTCTAACGCGCGTTTCGCAACGACCTCCACTTATTATTCTTGGACCGACCCTGACTATAAATGAATTTGAAAAAAAAAAGTCCTTTTCATTTTTAATAATTTTCTCCTGTCCTGTTGATATTGTCAACATAAAGTCAGATATGGGTTTCCCAGACTGATCGATAATCGTTTAAGAGTATTCAAGTAATTAATTTAATATCTGAAGCGAAAAGAAATGAATTTTTAACCTGGCAGTTAGGTAACAAGAGACTTAGCTCACATTCTCTCTCTTTCTCTCTCTCATTCATTTACGCATGCGCACACAGAAAAGGAAGAGCTCAAGTTTTTTTTATGTATAGGAGCACCAATTAATTCATTCGTTGTACTTAAGGAGGTAGAGCTTGCAAGAGAAAACGAGACTAGAAATTGTTGGCACTTCACATTCTCGTCTGGAATTTTTTTGAGCTCTTCTCGTTCTCGAATATGAAGACTAGCCGTCTTAATCCATTTCAAATAACCAACTATGATTCTCTCTATGCAGTATTTATTTATTTATTTTTGACGAAGAATGGCGAACGTGTTATTCCTATATATGACATTGAATAAATTGTTTTCTCACTACAAAGATAATCAACTTTCTCGCTCACCTCTCACTTATTTATTGAATATATATTATAATTAAATTTAGTTCATTTAGTTTATTTGTAAATTTTTTTGACACTCTTTTTTTAAATTTAATTTATTAATATAATTAAATTATTATAAATATTAATATTATAATGAAATTGGGATAAATATAATTAGCTCTCATAATAATTAGGGGGGGTGGGATTATTTACGATCTGATGTGACATAATTTCAACCCCCCTCCGGGTCGAGAGATTAAAGTTACTGACATTGTCAATATTGATAACCTTAAAAGCCAATGGGTGTTTTAAGTGAAAATTATTTAAACCAATTGGATACCAAGTGATATAAATAAATAAGCCTGGATTACAAAGTAGAGTAAAGTACTATTCTTTGGCCGATTTTATTCAAAAGCGACATGGGTTTCTAGCTTAAATATAAAATTTCAGTCTTTGAGAAATATTGTTCACACAAACACAGAGACCATTTTCCTAGACTCTCAGGGGCTCTAACACGTATATTTCCGTTGAAATCTCGACATCGATTTTTTTGTGATAACAATACTTTCTCACTATATATTACATATAGCTATAGGTAAGAGAAGGTAAAAAAAATCAGGTCTCTCCTCCATATCCTCCCAATTTAGGAGTAATTAAATATCTTTTAAATACTTAGAATAAAAAATATTTTTTTTATTACACCATTTTTCAAAACTCTTTGTCAACATTTTGGGTTTTTAATTTATCTTAAATCATTAACTACCCTTGTTCTTTCAAACTCTAAAAAAAAATAAATAAAGGGCTCTAATAAATAACGAATGACCATTAAATTTGACATTAATTATATTTTTTGCGAAAATAGCCAGGGATATTTTTTAATTTTATCTCCGAATAAATACAAGCAACTCCCCCCCCCCCCTTAAAACAGGTGCTAATCGCTTTTTTATTTTATTCACCAATTTTCTTTTGAAATGATGCACACAATGAGATAATATTTTATTCAATCAATTCACTGCTGTACTTTAAAAGATCAAACAAAGGGCTCTCTCTCTCTTCCAATTCAGAGAGAAAGTATTCGCGTGAATGGATTATCTGCTAAGTGATTTGGCCAATTTTACCTTTGAAAATGAAAAATTGTCCTTTTTAAGAGAAAATAAATAAAATAAAAAAATTTAATTATTTGTTTTTTATATTATTAATTTTAGTTATATATTATTTAAACGATTCGTCAGTAATTTTAAAGCTAATTTATTCGATTTATTAAGGGAGAAAATTTCTTTCTTTTCCCTAAAGTAGATAAATTTTTATAAATTTTCTCTCTAGGATAAATATATGCTTTGGGTTGGTTTTTTTTTTTTTGGAGGGGGGGGGGGGGGATTCTAGCTATTTCATTTTGTTATGGCTGTCTTTTATTTTTGATACTGAATGCAGGTGGGTATTTTATTTTAAGCTACTCCAAAAAGAAGAGAAATATTTCTTCTTGAAATGTCAAAAATTTAAGAAAAAAATTTCAACAAGTCCAAGTTTAGACCCGAACAGCCTAGAAATAGTAAGTTCTTTGATGGAAGAATTTTATTGAAATATGTTAGTTTTTCTTTTTGTTTCCCTTAATCCGGCATAAAAATTATACATGCAACCGAAAGGAGAAAACTGGCCCGTCGCCAGGCGACAATTGAAACATTTTTTATAGAGTATAAGTTTATAATAAAATAAAAGCCTGCTGGCCTGGCTGGAGATAAGACGAACAGCCACCGTGATTGTTGTTGTTAAGCAAGGCCAAGCGCTACTGGACTTCGGGATAGGTGGCCCGAGGAACAAGAGAGTTCATAGTCAGCCGGTAGCTATCGGTACCGATTTTTACAATGATATACAACGTATTTGTGAAGTCTAAATGGTCTTAGCAGCCGCATGGCTATAAATAAATTTAAAAATTTAAAAATGATTATAATAAATTTAAAATTAAAAAAATAAAATAAAATAAAAATAAATAATTTTTGAGCCCTTTCAATATTTTGAAATATACGACCTTGATGCTTTTGTGTCTTTTTGCTGTTTGTCGCATGTATGTTCAAATAAAATTTTTTCAAGAAAATTAAAATATTGTATTTAGAGTGTTCTAAAAAAATGTACTCGATATTTATAAATTTAAAGTTCATTTTCAAATTTTAAACTAAACTTCATAAATGTCCCTTCTACAATAATACTCAACGCCTATTAACAAGCAAAAAAACAATACAATATAAAATATATTTAAAGAAATCAAAAAAGTTTAAAAAAATGACTATTATTAATTATAATAAATAATTATGAAATGAATTCTAAAAAGTTCTCATTTTGTACTTTGGTCTTATTCATTATTTGAATTTATTAACTGCATAAATGACGTAGTCATATCAATTAAGTAATTTTTCAAAGGACTCGTTGATATTGGAGACAGGATTTAAATACCTAATCTTAATCAAAAAACATTTCAATGTTGTCTAAGAAAGGACTGAGCATGTTTGATCCATTTTAGAGGAATTCAGCAGCACTAAGTCGAAAAAATCGATACCAAAGGTCAGTGGTTCGCTTCCCGTCCTGAGCGACAAAATTTATTTCTATTATATTGGCTACCAATTAATAGA
>JAAAKE020106109.1:0-17495 GCA_010014785.2 Anisolabis maritima
ACTTCAATGTGGACCATTCGACCATCGTTCGTCGTCTCAAAAAGCTCGGAAAAGTATGGAAATTGGCTGGATGGGTCCCCCACGAACTCCGACAACATCAAAGCCGAATGTGTCGGAATTTTCGCCTATTTGCTGCAGCGAAACGAACAAACTCCGTTCCTGAAGAATCTCGTCACTGGGGATGAATCATGACATCTCTTCAAAAACGTCAAAAGAAAGAAGATTTGCGTTTCGCCAGGTGTTTCACCCAAAGGAATACCGAAAGGCATCCACTGTAAGAAGACAATGTGGTGTTTGGTGGGAAGCTTGGCTTTTGCTGATTGTTCCTTCGCCAAAAAGTTCGTTCGCGAAAATACTGTGCTGCATTCCAACCTTTCTCGAAATGGTAGAGCATAAAAGAGGGAGAGAAAAGAGGATTATTTTTATGAAAAAAAATTTAAAAAAAACGCCAATTTTTAAAGAAAAAAAAAGTCGCTAAAAAAAACCGCAATAATTATGCACCGATCCAATATTAATATACTTTAAAAATTAATATTACAAATTATTCAAAACTTTGTTATGAATTTTATTCTGAAATTCATAGAAAAGTATGTTCAATGGAATTGGAGGAGGAAGAGAGGGTCGATTAGCCCATTAGTCCCTTTGGGTAGAAAATGTGTCCTAATAACCAAATGTGATCAAAAGTCAGTAGGTTTGAGTGGGTGAAATAACTTTCTTGTTAAATGAATTTTTTGCCATTAATTTTCTCTAATTAAAATTTTTTAGAAGTACATGATTTCTTGTTAAAGAAATTTGACATCTTTTTTTATTCAAAATTATTTCATCATCATCTTAGCTCATTCCAAAGCTGCTCGACACCAATTAAGATCCACCTGAGAGAAAAAACAACAAACCGGCTTGAAGGGCTGGTGATAAGAGAAATAAAGAACTTGTAAAGGTATAAGCCCTACCCCTTTAATTTTCATAATTAATAGAAATAAGTAATGTTTAATTTTTATTATTCTTGTATTATATTTTTTAATGTATTTTTTTTATATCAAACGGTGTTTGTGATCTCTTTGTCGGCCAAATAACAAACGGGCCGCAATGAGATCACCTCCAAATTATATTTTGGGTGCGGTCATCTACCCCTGACCCCCTCTACTTTAAAATGACGTCGCTAATAGCCAATGGACAAATTTGGAGGGAGTTTTAGCCCTCTAATTGGCTATTCGGCAAACACCTCTAAAAAAGCGGGGTACCAAAGCCCGGCAGAAGAAGCCTGGCAAATAAACACTTCATATTCTACTAGAAAACTGTGTACACGTTTCTTAAAAATAACACTTCAGTTTCTAATAGGAAACTGTTAACACGTTTCTTGAAAAACACTTCATTTTCCACCAGAAATCAGTTTACACGTTTCTTGAAGAAGAAGTCATTTTAATATATCAAACTGTGCTAATACACATATCACATCAAGAAAGGGTCCCCAGAGAGACCGAATATTGTGCATGAAAATGGTGTCTGTGACACCCACACCTGGATATATTAAATCCCTACACCTGCCTCGGAACCCCCCCTCAAAGTGATCCTAGTGTAGTGTTCACTGGTGGTGTTTGAACCCTGAAAGGTGTCATCGCTCTGCTAATTGATAAGTACTATATATATCTATATATATTTTTTAAGTTGTTCATTTTATTTGTTACTTATTTTAATTTAAATTGTTTATTCTCTTGTTTTCCTTCATATAATAATTAAAATAATTTTCTTATTTCTAAATATGAATAATTGTCTAATATGTTTATAATATAAGAAAATAATTTAAATACCGGTATAACTATTTATATAAATAACTATTTTTATTATTATTTTATAGACCTATAATAAAGAAATATATTTCTTTACTTTAAATCATATGAATCATTTTAAAAACAAATTATTTATTTTTTTTAGTAAACAAATGATTAGTAATTAAATTTTTTTTTATAAAGAAATTTTGTTTTTGCTATTCTCTCTATCTTTCCCTGTTTGAGACGCAGAAGCAGGTACTTCATTTCTAAATACCTGAGTTACATTATATACACCTACATATCTACAAACGCGAAGCAGATCCTTATAATATCCTTAAATTCGAGCCATTAAGGACTTCCCACCCTTAAGCTGGTTCGTGGGCTCTTTTAGAATCTTTGCGAAGCGTTTATTTACATAAAATTTTAACAATATATATATAGGAGAAACTAGCCTAAAATGATATTTTTTTTGGATATGGAAGCATAAGGTCCAGCAACCAGGAAGAACAGGGGAAGGGGAGAGTGGGGACTTTTAAAAAGTGTAGGATTTGAAAGATTGGATATTGTAAGTTTTAGGAAAGACACACACACTATCGCTCACATACACAGGTGGCCCTCAGGCGATATACCGCCTATCTCCACCCAACCATCACCCATTCATACCATGCAGCATTCATTCAGGAGCCACTTGGCCGTCGCGTCAACACGACGTTGTCCGGGTGTCACCGCGTGGAGGTGGGTTCCTTTCCTTCCATACTACTTACTCTAATATAACTGTATCCTTTTACCTATTCCACCTTGTTACTGTTCTTCGTTACCGTCATCTCGTCGATCGTCCCGTTGTTCCTCCTTCGGTCCGGGTTCGATCCCCATAATGTGCTCCTGTCTGGTCCGGAAGACTTTTTTCGAGAAGCCATTGAGTTTATCGAGGTTGCCACCAGAGCAGAAAGGTTGACTTTGGCATTGGGTTCGTAGAGTTCCGCGTATCTATGTTGCGTTAGAGGGAGCAGTCAAACTACAGGTGCTCAACTGTCTCCTCTATGTCCCTACACTTGGGGTAGTTGGGATCTTCTCCCACTTCCTTCTGTACAGTGAGCCATTAAATGGCCCGTAACCGGTAAGTATGATGGAATACCATCCGGCTCCGCAAATTTATCTAATGCCAATTAATTTATAACTCCTTACCTAAAGGATATGCATTAACAAACAAAATTTTGCAAGTATATTCTTTATTGAATTCTGAATTCAATGATATATCGTTTACGCGGTAACTTCCCGTCATAGGGGGTGTACAAAAATAAAAACCACCCTTTCATTAATGAATTCATATCTAATTCATATCTACTATACTAAGCAATGTGTTCTAAATTATTAGGCTTATTCTTCAGTGAATACTGGATCTATCGTGACCAGGGTCATCCCTGTCAGAGGGTTTTAAGCTGACGTCTCAACGAACACAGGTATTAATTAATTTATAACTCCTATACTAAGCGATGTGCCCTAATTAAATTTGGCATGAATATTTCTCATTATGATGAATCCAATAATATTTCGTTTAATGGGGTTCTCCCTGTCAGAGGGGGTGGAAAAAAATAAAAACTAATCTTTTATAAATAATTTATATCTACTATACTCAGCGATGGTTTGTAACGAAATTTGGCATGAATATTTCTTATTGAATGTGGAATCCAAAGATATGTCTCTTACCAGAGTGATCTCCGTGAGAGGGGGTGAAATGGAAAATTTAACCCTTTCTTTTTGTAACAAAAACCCCGGCAAATCTATATTAAGAGATGTGCATTAATAAAATTTGGTAGAAATATTCTTTAATAAATGCGGAATCTTAAAAATATATAGCAGACGATTTTTTTTGTAATTGAAAAGGACATAAGGTGTTAAAACCTCCAATTTTGGCGTTTTTATTATATTTAATGTATCTCCTAAACTAGATGTCCCCTAAAAAAAAATTTGCAAGAATATTTTTTATTGAATTCTGAATCTAATAATATGTAGTTTATTTGGGTACTCCCCGTCAGAGGTGTTGAAAAAAAAATAAAATCTATCCTTTAATGGATTTACGAGGGTGGTCTGAAAAGTTTCCGACCTAACAAAGATACAAGATATTTTTTCTTCAAATTTATTTTTATTTTTCTACATAGTCTCCTTGTAAGTCTACACACTTCTTCAAGCAATGCTCCCATCTCTTTAACCCATCCAAATAGTACTCAGCATCTTTCTCTGCAAAATAATTGTTTACGAAGGTGATGGCCTCCTCATTTGACGAAATCTGTCATCCGAGCGCAACTTTTAGCTTAGGGAACAAAAAAAGTCGCTTGGGGCTAGATCTGGTAAGCAAGAAGGTGGTCAAGCAGTTCAAACCGTGATTCGTGGATTTTCGCCATGACAACCGCTGAGGTGTGAGACGGCGCATTGTCTTGGTGAAACAAAATTTTTTTTCTGCAAATGTGGCCGTTTTTCCGCAATTTCTGCCTTCAACTTGTCAAGTAATGATGCGTAGTATGCTTCTGTAATGGTTTTTCCGTTTTGAAGATAATCGATTAAGATAACTCCATGACTATCCCAAAAAACAGTCGCCATCATTTTTCCAGCCGAAAAAACAGTTTTTGCTTTTTTTGGAGCCGATTTCCCCTTCGCACTCCACTGTTTTGACTGTATTTTTGTTTCTGGGGTATACTGCTGTATCCAAGTTTTATCTACAGTAATTAATCGGCGCCAAAACTGATTTATTGCGCCTAAACTGTTCCAATAGAACGTTGGAAATGTTGATTCGAACACTTTTTTGGTCTAACGTGATCAAAATCTTGATTCAATATGTGACAAACACATTCTTTGGACATATTCATTGCCTCTGCTATCTCTCTCACTTTAATTCGACGGTTGTCTATCACCATTTGGTGAACTTGAGCGAGATTATCTTCAGTGGTTGCAGTTTTTGGACGTCCCGAATGTTCATCCACTCCCAAGCTGATATGACCACGTTTAAATTAAATTTTATGGTGATAAATGATGGCGCAGAGTCCCCATACACAGCGTCCAACTCGTCTTTGATTTGCGTAGGCGTATTCCCTTTCAAAAACAAATATTTAATGACAGCTCGATATTCGATTTTTTCCATTTTCAAAAAAACACACATCGACTCACTCAAACGATTGTCAAACAACAACTGCCCTCCAAAATGGTTGAAATTTTGGTAAGTACCTTTCAAAAGATGGGCAAATATATTCCCTAGTTTTTGTTGACGAATGCTGCCATCTTCATGTTGAGGTCGGAAACTTTTCAGTCCACCCTCGTATATCTATTGGGTTGTTCGGAAAATAATTTCGTTTTTTCCCAACAGAGGACTTAATTGTAGTTTTTCACAGCCAACTTCACACTGGGGGTTGCAATATAATTGTGCAGTTTAAATGGTCTCGGCGGGGCAACAACACTTAAAATTGAAAAAAAAAAAAATCATGGGAGTAATTACCTCCTTTACCTCCCCTTATATGCCCCTGGTACTAGATAATGTTAAATTTATTTAAATCATTTTATTTATTTGATGATATTTTCTGAACAATATATAATTTCATAGAAGACATGATTAAATAATTTGTTTTAAATTTAGTCAAACAGAACCATAAATACATATTCATTCATTAAAAGTTAACATTTTTAAATAGTTAAATATAGTTATACTATAAATATTTTTTTTTTATTGGCTTTTTTTTACAATTTATTATTTATAATTATTGCTGAAAATAAAAATCCATGTTCATTTATAAATATTAAAAGTATATAAAAAAATAAACTTAAAAATGTGTATTAATAAATAATACTCCGCATTCTATTTTTGAAGAATCTGGCTTAGGAGAGAAGGGCAAACATATTATAAATAGAAGTGTTAAACATTTTTCAAGTGGACGTATTTAAAGTCACGATCCCTTTTTAATTTAAAACAAATGAAATTAATATCCAAATGTTTAACTTCGACTTCAGAACAACATCAAAATGATATTACTTGTTTATTATTTCATTGTGATAAATTATATAGCGGAGCTGAAGATGGTAAAGTTAAGGTAAAAATGAAATTTTTTTATTCTCTTAAATAATTACTTATTTAAAACTTTTTCTAGGTCTGGGATAAAAATTTAAAACTTCTGAAAGAAATTCAAGCTCATGAAATTGTCGTGTATTATTTGGCTATTATAAGAAATTGGTTATATACTTGTTCAAATGATGGAACAATTAAAACCTGGGATCTTGAAAGCCTAAATCCAATTAAAACTTTAGTTCAACTTGAAACGGAAATTTGGAAATTTTTCACCGAAAATGATTTGCTTTATTCATCCGATAACTTGGGACTAGTAAGTTCTTTTCTATTTTTTAATTATGCATAAATCTAAATTCAAAAGATATTTATTTATTACGTTCTCTTACCTATATATTAAATATATAGTGAGAAAGTATTGCGATCGCAAAAAAAATCCATGCCGAGATTTCAACGGAACTATACGTTTTGCGGTCCTCTGCGTCTAAAAAAATCTTGTGTGACGCAAATTTTTCTTACCTATGGTAAAGAAAGCTGAATGATGTGCTGTCACACCAGATTTTTTGCGTCGGGCGCCCTAGGAATGACAATTGAATACCAATTTAATCGATTTCGTTGGAATAGTTTAAGAAGCAGAGCGGTTACTCCCGACGTATACCCGAACAACGGCACAAGACTACATCAGTAAATTGTGCTCCAGACAATTTTGGGGCGTTTAAGGGTTAATACACTTCATAATTATCTAATTCATAATTAATATATAAATTGTAATCAAAATCGTTAGAGCAAATTTTGAGAAAATCGAAAAAACTAAAAAAGTACATTAGTAAAGTACTAGTATCCTTTGGCCGATTTTTATTGAAAAGCTTGAAAGTGCAAGCGACAAGTGTAACTAGCTTAATTATAAAATTTCAATCTCGTACATTTTTTCGTTTTAGGGAAATCTTGTTCACACACAGACAGACCATTTTGCGAAACTCATTTTTGTAGACTCAGGGCTCCTCAAAACATATATTTCGGTTGAAATCTCAACATCGATTTTTTGGCGATCGCAATACTTTCTCATTATATTTTCCCTATAGAGGTAAGAGAAAGAACAATCAAGTCTCTGTCCAATTGGCCTGTCACGAGTTTTCCCTTAATTTTTCTGTCTTTAATACAAATCAAGAAAATAATTTATAACCCGGGCGAAAAATGGATCTAGCAAAATGGTCTGTGTATGTACAAGATTTCTGAAAAACGAGGCTGAAATTTTATATTTAAACTAGGCACCCTCGTCTCTTGCACCTCGAAGCTTTTCAATAAAATCGGCCTACTACTACTAGTACTTTCTGATATACTTTTTTAGTTTTTTCGACTTTGATTAAAATTCATAAAATAATTATTTATTTAGGGGAGGTATATAGCTGGTCAAAGATATGTAGAAGGTTTCAATAAAGAGTAAAGCAGTTAT
The DNA here is from genome assembly GCA_010014785.2 of Anisolabis maritima. Classification (NCBI taxonomy): domain Eukaryota; kingdom Metazoa; phylum Arthropoda; class Insecta; order Dermaptera; family Anisolabididae; genus Anisolabis; species Anisolabis maritima. Next base: position 7,271 of record JAAAKE020106109.1, read on the forward strand.
TGTACAATATATTTCTTAAATTAATAGGCCAGAACTAACATTTCGGTCTTCTATGTGTTCATTTTCAGAGTTTTAATGTTCATTCTCAGCTAATGTTTTGGTCCTCTATGGGACCATATTCACATTTGATTCACTGGTCATTCTCTTAACCAGCTATATATCCCCTTTGGGGAGCATTTAACGTGAACACCTAGGAAGAAAAAATATATTATGATGGAAAGAATGAACATTGAAACAGCTCTGAAGATGGTACCATAGAGGACCGAAACGTTAGCTCTTGCCTATTAATTAAAGAAATATATTGTAGCTGCTTCGCTCTTTATTATTATTTTTGACCAGCTATATAACTCCTTTCAGAGGCATATACAAGGGCAGAGAGTAAAGGGGGTAATACCCCAAGATTTTTTTTTTCACTTTTAAGTCTTTTTTATTTAGACTATAAACTATAAAATTATATTGCGACCTCATGATTTGGGTTTGGATTCAAATTAGCAAATTATCATTAATAAAGGACTTATGAAATCTTTGTGAAAATTTAATAATGATGATAGTATTGGATTTTACTATATAGGCAGAGATGGGCTCTTTTCAAATACTTGTATTTTGTATTTGGTATTTCAAATACATGAAACCATGAAATCAATTATTTGAAATACTTTTGGAATTTGATCAAAATATTTTCTTTTTTTTTTTTTATTTAGATTTTTTTATAATCTAGAATTTATATAAGTAGTAGTATAGTGTCTTTTTACTAAAAATTTTAATAAGAAAAATCAATTACATCATAAAAAAAATAATTTTTAAGAAAAAGCCGTTGAAAATTCGTTTATGGTATTACAGCCGAGAGATGCGCAGTCCGAGCTGGTTACCACTACCGACCAATTAAAAATGGTTTCTGCGCTGCTAGAGCAGACTGAAATATTATAATAGTTTGACTATACGTTCAAAATTTGTTATATTAAATTTGTTTTGTGGTTTAATTTCTCTCAAACACAGTTCTGTTTTTAATCATAGAGAATATTCCTAGTACATATTAGCCAGAGGAAGAAAGAATTGATTTTTATTAAAATGGATAACGATAATAATTTGCCTGATGTACCAATCGCAAATGAAAAAAGAAAATATAATAAATGGTTCACTTAAACGACTAGTAATATTAAAAAATTTGGTGTGACTTAACTCACATCACACAACTTTCTCTTACCTAAGGTAAGGGAAATTGTGTTATGTGCTGCCAATCCTGGTTTTTTGCGTGTCCCTTAAGTAGCCGGTTTACAATTTTATTTAGCCTTTATATTTAGAGATTTTTCGTTTGTGTGTATAAAACGATTATAAATGTAAAAGAAATAAAAATAAAATAAATTAAATTTCACATAAGGATAAAAAATATATATATTTTAATTTTGTTACCATGGAAACGGGTCTTCCTATCTTCTAAGGGATACTTAAAATCCAAAATTGAGGGCTCCTCACTATTTTGAGATGGAAAATGTTTAATATATCTTAAAGATTTTCTAATTTATTATATGTATAGCTATTTCAATCAATATTGAGTAGTTTAAGAGAAAATAAAAAACTAAAAAGAGTACATCAGTAAATCTCCAAACTATATGGGGAGGGAGGAAAAAAGGTTAGTACATTTCAAAGATCACCTAATAAATTATCAAACATAAGAATTAAAAATATTTATATTTTTTTACCATGAGTTGTCTGTTGTTTCCTATGGGATTCTTAAAATTCGAAATTTAGAACCACACACTATTTTTAGGTGGAAAATGATAAATATATCTTTAAAATTATCTAAATTATTATATTTACAGCTAATTTAATCAAAATCGTCAGAATTGTTTAAGAGAAATTGATCAAAATTTAAAAAATTATATCAGTAAAGTGGGCCCCAAACAATTGGGGGAGGGGAGGGAGAGAGAGAGAGATAAGGATTAATAAATTTCAAGATCATTTAATAAATAATTGATTTATGAATTTTAATCGAAAAAAAACTAAAAAAGTACATTAGTAAACTACGCTACTCTTTGGTCGATTTTATTTGCATGTCCGAGGTGCATGCGACGACCTAGTTTAAATATAAAATTTCAGCCTCGAACGTTTTTCTTTTTAAGAAACCCATTTTTTTTTTAGACTCGGGGAACCTCAAAATGTGTATAGATCAAAGGACACCAAAAGCAACATTTGTCCGCAATACAAGGAAATCATCGTCCCAACACCCCTATGTCGTTAAACTCGCAACTAATAGAACTAGTCAATTCCAGTCTTCTTTTATTCCCATGACTTTCGGTGATTGGAATAACCTCCCTGCTACTATCTTCCCTAAAACCTATAATCTCCAAACTTTCAAATCCAACCTCAACAAGCACCTTGAAAATCACCACTCTCCTCTTCTTCTGTTCTTCCTGGTTGCATATGACCACTGATCATTATAGGTCAGTTGGACCTTATGCTTCCATATCACAAAAAAAAGTTGGAGAGGGGGGCCCGAAATTAAAATATGGGAAGAAATGTTTCAAATAATATTTGTTTAATAATAATAGACCCCTTCGTAAACTATTAAACTATTTGGCTAAAGTCTATATTTTTTTGAGAAAATTTTATATAAAGGACTTTTGTAAGGAGGATTTTAACAAATCGGAATTTCCGATTTTTACATACATCTACATAGTTATCTGAATAACATATTCAAATTTCAGATTTCACACACAGACACAGATAGACCATTTTGCGAGACCCATTTTTACTTTTTTAGAATCAGGGGACCTCAAAACCTTCTCAACGTCGATTTTTTTGCGATCACACTACTTTCCCTATACTATATATTACATATATATGTAAGAGAAAGTAATAATCATCATGACATAATTTGCATACTCGATAGGGTTGTAGAGCAGCCTTATATTCCTATTACTAAAATGCGGTTAGGAAAGTGTTGCAATCTTTTTTAAATATGAATATGTTTTTAAACTGGGGATTCATTCTTTTGTTGAAAAAACATGATTATTTTTATGACAAAAACAGATTCCAAAAATGAAAAATGTTTAGTTAATATGGTTAATATAATATTATTGTGGTATAATTTGATTAAAAATTAGGGTAGAAATTTGGTCGAAATTTTGAAATTGAATGATTTTTTCCAAATAAGAAGATGAAAATGTTCAAAATGTTCAAAACCTAATTAATTCCTAATTAAATATATTTTATATCTAGAGATTTTAAATCTATTGTAGGGGATCGTATAAAGCTCGTATATATTCAGACAATACAGACTCCAGAACAAATAACCAGGTAGACTAACTGAGAGTGTAGTGGTTTAGGTAGGCTGCTTACCTTATAGGCAACCATTCAGAAACGAAAACGCAAAAATTAATGCACCCCATGGTATATATGTATATAGTTTGTCGCATCCTCTCCGCCTATTTCCCTCGAACTTCAGTGCAGTCAATTAGCACTCGCCATTTTCATAATATTAGCTTTGTAACATCTCCCTTACAGAGAGGGGATAACAAAAGCTTTTATCCTTGCATGGATTTTTTTTCCACCTCTTATTTTTTTGTCTTTCTTATTCAGAGTTTATAATTTTTTTCATAACAAACTCAATAGTTATTCGAATAATTAAAAAATATTACTTGCTATAACTTTTAGAATATACTGATCTTAGATACATGTAATCAATTTATTTCAGATAAAAGTTTGGAAGGATAATGAACATATGTTGGATATAAATATTCAAGAAGAAATCCGAGATTTTATTGTTAAAGATAATTTGATCTTTTCAGTAAGGGATCGAGATGTACTGATTAATGAACTCTTACCAAGTATTTTTTTTATTTTATAGTGATTTTACAACCATTTCGGATTCACCTTTATTATTATTTTTTAGGTCGTAAGGGACGATATGTGACTCGAATGACAATTGAAGGCTGTAATCCGATGATATTAAGTTCTGAAGATATATTATGTTTTGCGAGTCGTTCAGGAAGAGATATATATATTCATGAAAATAATAAAAAAAGCCTTTTTAAACGCCTTGGCCAAATTCAGGTAAGCAAACATATTCATTATTAATAAGTACCTAAAGTCTTTTTAATTTGGCAAAAAGGGTCATTAAGGCGAGAAACTCATTAGGCAACATTTGTTGAGTCAACCGTCGCTCGATTTCGCGGGTTTAAAACATATTATAGACTTATATCAAGCGTTTCTTGGCTGTTTTAGCAAGTCAACATCATTTTCATCAGCCATTTTCTCCTGAAACAAAAATAGTAGCACTGTTCAGCACTGTAAGAACATGATTGATATATGTATTACTGCATAACACAAATAGTTATGAAGGAATGCGATTCATTGTTAAACGTCAAAAAGTTTGCTTTTGCCACCAGGAAATAAAAAATCGTTAATACCCCCATTCGTTACATTCATTTTACATTTCCAAGTCAACTATATTTAACATTTGTTCATAAGAGATCCCTCTATAAATTTATTTATAGAGAGAGTTTTTTTTTTAATTTTTTTTTTGGGATATGGAAGCATAAGGTTGGATGGACCTATAATGACTAGTAGTCACATGTAACCAGGAAGAACAGAAAGGGAGAGTGGTGATTTTAAAAGGTTCTTTTTGAGGTTGGATTTGAAGGTTTGGAGATTATAGGTTTTTGGGAAGATAGTAGCAGGGAGGTTATTTCAATCACGGGAGGTCATGGGAAAAAAAAGAGGGCTGGAATTGACTAGTTCTACTAGTCGCCACTTTAACGACATGAGGATGTTGGGACGATGATTCCCTTGTATTGCGGACAAATGTCTCTTTGGGAGGAATGATAGTCTTTAATTCAACAGAACAACGATCATGGTAATACCTGTAAAAAAGTGTCAAGGCGGAGACACTTCTTCTGTGATCGAGTGGCTGCAAGGAGGCAGTTAAAGAATCGTCTCCAATCAGTCTCACTGCACTCTTTAGAATCGCATCAAGGGAAGAGAGAGCCTGTTGAGAAGTCCCTCTCCATAGGTGAGACCCATACTCAAGACACGGACGAATCTGAGCCTTTTAGAGTTAGAAGTTGGTGAGGGGAGAAATAATGTCTGAAGAGGAAACCAAGCTTCAGATTTGGTGACCGCAGAAATATGTTCATTCCAGGAAAGATCTGACGAAATCGTCACACCCAGAACAGAAAGAGAATTTCTGAATACGAGATTATTATAGCTGTAAGTGACGGATGGAGTTGTCGAATCTTTCAGTCGGGAAATTAGGCAACATTGTCTTTTCTTGGAGTTAAAATTGACCTAGTTACGGGATCCCCATTTCTCCAAGGTCCCGAGCTCATCATTAATAGAAGACTGAGGGCTTAATAGGCGGCTGAGGACAGAATCTCCCCTAGATCTCATTCAGTGTAGAGTAGTATCGTCGGCAAAACAGTGAATGGGTTTGGAGGTCACTGTCATGAGATCATTGATATACTTAAGAAAGAGGGTGGGTGAAAGTACCGAACCTTGGGGGACTCCAGCATTGATTGTATGAGAATCAGAAGTAACTCCGTTGACAACAACTGAAATCTTTCGATCAGTTAGGAAACTTCTGATCCATAAACAAAGATCCGAAAAGAGGCCAAATGTTGGTAGTTTATAATATAGGTTTTTATGCCATATCTGGTCAAAAGCCTTCGAGATTTCAAGTGCAACCGCAATGGTTTCACCTTTTTCTTCCAATGCTTTGTTCCAGAGGTGAGTGACATAGCCTAAAATGTCACCAGTCACCAGAGCTAGTTTTCCTGAAGCCATATTGCTTATCATTTAGAAGGCCGTACTGCTCCAAGTGAGTCAAGATTTGGAGGTTCAAGATTTTTTCCATAATTTTCGATAATATGGACGTTAAGGCTAAAGGGCGATAGTTATTAGGCAAGAAAGAATTACCTTTTTTGGGAATAGGCTGTATCTTTGCTAGTTTCCATGATTCTGGAAAAACTCCCGTTACGAATAAGAGTGTGAATAGCCGAGATAAGATTAGGCTCAGCTCGGAGAACATTTTTTGATTACAATAGGTGGAATACCATCAGGCCCCGCAGATTTATCTATCGCCAATTCCGTAATGATTTTTTAAATTTGTTGGGGTCTAAACTGGATTTTTCCTATTGAACTACTTTTAGAACTAAAAGGGTCAGAAGTTCGCAATCGTTGGCTTTTTCACCGAAATTAGAATTAGACGCAAAGATAGACGCAAAGGCTCGGGCCTTTTCGAATGATGTTGTAGCTACTTTTCTATCGGACAAATTCAGAGAAGGAAATCAAGATGAGACAAAATTGCGGCCAACAGCCTTGGCAAGGAACCAGAATTGACGACTAATAATAGAAGAATAGAGAGAAGAAACCCCGAGTAAAAATTATTCACCTTGGAATTCATACTTAGATCGATTCAGGTCGATCTAAATTGCAGGATGGCCGATGTGGAATTAGAAATATCGAAAGAAAAAGTTCTGTTCTCCAGCATCAGCTTCTAGGCGACTGGGTGATCGGCAACTCCTACAACTGCTACCAAATGACGTCACACCTTTAGACCCAATCACAGTGAAGCGGAGATGCCTGCTAAATGCGCGGGAGCCTCCTCCTATAAAAGGACTAAGCCGCAGCGCCAGCTAAGTGAGTCGCCACATCGCAAGCATTCGAAGAAGTAACCTATAAGCTTTTACTCAAGAAGAAGTTCTTGCAGCATTTGAGTGCAAGGAGCCGACAGATGCTCTAAGGACGTCCACTCATTCGAGAATAAGCAAGACGGAGAAAAACATCTTAGTTACTGGAAGAGTGCAAGCGATTACTAACCACTTCACCGACGAATCAACAATCATCTTGGCGACCGAAGACCAGACATTGCCTTAATTCATGAAGAATCATCGAACATTAAGTTTATCAACACCTCTCCTCATCTTGTCCACACCTATTTATCTACGAATAAATATACCATTCTAAAACGTTACTGGTTTAATTCACTCCTAGATATATAATAGTTCCTTCGGCCACAAAATCCTAGATTATTTGGTATATTTTTTCTAGATAGGACACAAACCAATTTAAAACTTTACCCCCTATATCATATTTTTTTAATTTGTCCAAAAGCATCTTCCAATTAATTGTATCGATACTCTTTTATAGTCGAGAAACACTGCGATTATGACATTACCCTTTTCAAGCTCTCCCAGCCACTCATCTGTTATTTTCAATAAAACACTTTCACAGGAGTAATTTACCCTAAATCCATTTTGACAAGAAGACAATATATTAAATTCCTAACAATATATTTATATTTGTTCTTTTACACCTATTTCTAAAACTTTTTCATATACTGGGATAGTATTTATAAGTTTAAAATCTCTATAGTTATTTGTTCCTCGTATTTTTGGCACAGATATCATAGTCGACTTCTTCCAATTTTGAGGAATTTTTCCCTCACTAAATGAGGGTTTTATTACATCCAAAAATCTATATAGCTATTATGTCTATTGCATCCTTTATAACATTTGTTGTCAGTTCATCATCACCACATCCCCCAGTATCTCACTAAATCTATTAATGAAGGCATCACTTTCAATAATAATAGCTTTAGTTTTTTCTACATTTAATTTGAGTTTTATCGTTAACCCATTTACAAATAACCTCTATGCCTCAGTTCAACTTTTCAACCGCCGCTCCGACCTCATCAAAAGTGACAAGAAATATAGATATACAAGTCGTCTGCAAACAAGTAATAATTTGAATGAGAAAGTTGAGGTCATTAATAAAAAGTGAAAACAGAAGTGGTCTTAAATAGAGCTCTGAGGCATTGCCGATGCGACTGGCAGCAGACCAGACACGCGATCATCCCCATCATTCACTCTTTGGCCCCAGCTCGTCAAATATGAAAAGAACCATTTCAAAACCGACTTGGACATGCCTGCTTTCTCAAGACAATCCATCATAAGGTTATGATTGACAGAATCAAATGCCTTACTTGAGATTAAATATTACTAAGGTGATAACCTGTCTCCAATTTATTGCTAGTCTTATATCTTCACTCCTGAGGGGAGCGGATTGTGTGCTGTGAAACTATCTGTAACCAGATTGTCTTGGATCTAACATCGCTGTTTGTTCCAGACAGATCAAATGATGGGCAATTCTTTCTAAGACCTTGGATAAGCTATACAAAAGGGGAATCGACCTGTAGTGAGCACATTCGCTAGGATTAGGCACTTTGATAAAAGCCGAATTATCTAAATCTTCCATGTCCCGGTAAAATAACCTTTCTGCAGACATCTGTCAAAAATATGTATCAGTGCAGGAAAATTGACAAGGGCACAGAGTTGGACCATCTTAATAGATACGAGGGTGGTCTGAAAAGCTTCCGACCTAACAAAGATAAAAGATACATTTTTCCTTCAAATTTATTTTTATTTTTCTACAGTCTCCTTGTAAGTCTACACACTTCTCCCAGCGATGCTCCCATCTCTTTAACCCGTCCAAATAGTACTCGGCGTCTTTCTCTGCAAAATAATTGTTTACGAAGGTGATGAGTCGAAAACTTTTCAGACCACCCTTGTATATCATCACTGCCCACCGTTGCGTGATTTGGCTAGGCAGGTGAAAACAAATTCTGACTTGATATGTGGAAAATATAACCTGTCGCTATCAAACGGCCTACCTCGTGAAAATGATTCCATGTCACAATGATTGCCTGTTGCGGGAGTTCAAGATGCTGGTTGAAGACATCCACATCAACAGTAAGTGGGCATTTATCTCACTTCTTGTTAGGCCTAGCCTAGAAATTTCCTTCCAAAGGAATGAAATATTATTTTAGTTTGTGACAGACAGTTTTTCAAAGTGCATTTTGCTTTTTTTGATAAGAACCGTTACCCTGTTGCGAACTCTCTTGAACTGTTCTCGAAGCTCGGGATTGCCTGATTTAAGGGCTCATCTCCTAAGTTGTCGCGCTCCCACATCAAACAACTAATCTCATCGTCAATTCAAGGTACTGAGGGACGTTTGTCCTCCTGGGAGCATGTTTCTTGAAGAGCCTCAATATAATCTTATTCAAGTGGCTAATTTTGGTGTCGATATTCCTCTCGCGAAAGAAAGAAAGGTCAAATCGGTGAATTTCACCCATAAAGTCGTTATAATTAAAATTTTTAAAATCTCTTTATGAAAAAGACGAAGACCTCCGGAACTGAAATGTTAAAAACTGTATATCATGCGCCGACAAAAATGGAACATAGTATTGCCCCTTCTCCGCTGTCCTCTCCAGAACCGATTCATTAACAACATTAAGATCCAACCAGATATGGGAACTTGACGTGTGGAGAGTAGATTCCAACGGCACACAGTCACACCTAGAGAATAGAACAAATTACACAAATTATGATTGCCGGCTGATTCTGAATTTAGGTCTGTATTGAAATCTTCTATAATATTTCTGAATATAATGATGAGTATTCATGCAAGAGGTCCCCAAAGTCGGAAAAGAATCCCATCTTGGGAGATCTATAGTCATTCGCCAGGGGAAATTGGATATTCCCGACGGCGACCTCCAACATTAAAAACTTTACATGGCATAATGAGCAGTTGCGTGAGGAAATCAACTGACGGCATTTAAGTTTATTCCTAATATAAACAGCCACATCCTCCCTCTTCATTGGGTTTCTGCTTTCAGTTGAAAAAAGTGTACTGTTCATATGTGATATTTTTGGTCATTAAAAAATAATCGTCGAACGCTTTAATTACTTTTTTCAAAGCTTTACATTCTTCGCTTTTCAACTCGAAAGATTCAAATATGTCGAGGCCCTCATCTCCCATCGAATTAAAATAGCCACTTTTTTGTCTTCACATATGTCCTCCAGGTAGCATGTCTCAATATATAGATGGAAGCGTTTTTTATATCTATCCCATTCACCTGCAAAGTTTCCTCGGAAATCCAGGGAACTTATAGTACCGGTGATGAATTAGAGTCAGCCATTTTTACACGTTGGTACCAGCTCCTCGATACGTTATCACTAAGCCGAAATCACCAACGACCTTCCGCCGTTGCCTCCATGTGGTATATTTATTATAGGGTTGGGGGTCGTATATATTTAATAATTAATAAGAATAATAATTAATAAGACCTAGGTGTTGGTTATATACATATATACAAGCTTAAATCCGCTGTTTTTTGATGAGAAAAACACATTTTTTTTCAATGGAAAGCAAAAACAAATTTATTCAA